>CBVK0103327306.1:0-15276 GCA_900067695.1 Picea abies
ATGATTATTAATTATTAAACAATATTATTAATGTAATAATATATTTATAATATAAAGTATAAATATATATAATAAAGTATAAAGTAAAAATATAAAGTATATTTATATTATATGTATAATATAATATAAAGTATAAATATATTTATTACCCCAGGGACGCATCTCTTCATGAATGGTCATCATGGTCACCATATGTCCTTTATATATAGAACACTCATCATTGTAATAATATATTCATTCATATGCAATATCATCTCTTATGAAAATCAACATGCATATGGATTTTTTTTAAGTTGAGAAGGCTTGTTTCATGGCCTCATTTCAAGCAAAGGCATTTTTTTTAGTAGCAAGGTTAAAGGAGCTGCAATTTTTTCATAATTTTTCACAAACTTCTTGTAGTACCCTGTAATTCCCAAGAATCCACGCAAGCTCTTTAAGGTTTTGGGACAAATCCGATTTTGCATAGCTACAACTTTTTTGAGATCAATCTGTACTCCCTCATGACTTACATTGTGACCCAAGCATTCAACATCTAAAGCCCCAAAATCACATTTGGAGCATTTTACAAATAGTTGCTGGTCCTATAGGAGTTTCAAGGCTCTATCAACATGGTCGATATGGTATTCCCATGTTTAGTTCTAGATCAAAATATCATCAAAGAATACTAGTGTAAAATTGTGGAGGAATGGTCGAAAGATCTTATTCATGAGGCTCTAGAAGGTTAATGGAGCACTACAAAGGCCAAAATGCATCACTATAAACTCATAGTGACCTTCATGTGTATGAAAAGTTGTCTTAGGGATGTCTACCTCTCTCGTGTGTAACTAATGGTCGTTGAAACGAAGGTCAAGTTTAGTGAAAATTTTGGCTCCATGAAGTTCATCGAAGAGATCATCAATAATTGGGATAGAAAATTTGTCTTTGATTGTCAACTTTTTGAGAGCCCATAAATCATTAATTCACCAATTAGCTTCCTTCTTTAAAAACATGGCCACTAGTGATGAGTAAGGGATAGTATTGAGATGTATGACTGTTGCCTCCAACAATTCCTTAATGATCTTTTCAATTTCATTTTTTTTCAAAAAATATTTCCTATAAGGAAGCACATTGGGTAGTTGACTTCCTGGATTGAGGGGAATACATGGTCATGATCCCTGTGAAGGTGGTAACCAGTGTGGCATTTTAAAGACCTATTGATGCTTAGAGAGAACCAACTACAAATGAGGGTGAAGCTCTAGTGGTGTGGTTTCTACTACCTAGATGGCATTGAATTGAAAATAACACATGAGTGGCCTTTATTCAACAACTTATCCATACAATGAGAGGTTATAATTTCAAGGGAACCTGGTGTATAGCCCCTTTAGTGTATTTTTTTTCCCTTCCTATGTGAAGCTCATTTGCAATTATTTGAGATCCATGGTGACTAGTCCCAAAGTGCGTAAACATTCTACCCCAAGAACTATGTCATAACCACCCATTTAAATGGAAAACATGTGATTTTTGAGATGACACTCATCCATTTGTAGTTTCACATTTTCACATATGCCCCCACACTTCATCGTGCCCCCATTAGCAATCATAATTTGAAAAATAGATATTGGGCATATATAGCAATGAGTATCTTGGGTCACTCTCCTATGGATAAATTTGTGGGTGTTGCCAATGTCAATCAATACAATCACTTTGTGGTGCTTAATGTAGCTAATTAATTTCAAGGTTTGTGGTGTCAAGAAACCTGATAGGACATTGAGAGAAATTTGGGGTTCCTGGGAAGGAGCTTGCAAGGGGGCTTCATGAGCAGGGGTTAGTCACCACGAGGGGGTTAGGGTGATTGGTGAATAAAAGTCTCTTGTTTTGTGCATTGATTACTATCTCAGCTTCTTTAACTTTTCCACAAGCTTCCAACCATGTTTGTGGGTGATGCATCATGACATGTACTTTAATTAAGGGGGCTTCATGAGCAGGGGTTAGTCACCACGAGGGGGTTAGGGTGATTGGTGAATAAAAGTCTCTTGTTTTGTGCATTGATTACTATCTCAGCTTCTTTAACTTTTCCACAAGCTTCCAACCATGTTTGTGGGTGATGCATCATGACATGTACTTTAATTTTGTCCTTGATACTATTGATAAAAGATTATTTAAAAAATAAATCTAATTGGTCCCCTATGTTGATTGCCACTTGTTTAAAGGTGGTGATAAAATCCGTAACTATGCAAGTTTGGCATAATTTTGTTAGGCATCCCAAAATGGTGAGTGTCACGTTCAAAATAAGCATAAAGTACTTGCATAAAATGGGTCCATGGAATGTAGCCTTTATAAGCCTTCCTATACCATTGCCACCACTACCAACATTCAACATCCAAATATAACACCCACACTTTTAGTTTGTGTAGTTCATTCATAAGGCCATGGAGAGAGAAGTAATGTTCTGTTTAGGTAACCCACCCCAAGGTATTGAACCCATCAAATTTGTTCATGTCTACTTTTCGAAACCAATGCTACGAATTATGATCTTGAAAGTGTGGTCGGTGGTTATCCTAAAACGACATGTGTGGGGCCTACTCTTCATAAACTGGGGATTCCTCCTTAGTTAGATCAAGATTTTTTTCTAACATATCGATATTCAAGGGCCAATTAACACATTCAATAGTTTGGGTTACGATGCCACTTTATCGTTTATAACATTGAGTTTAGCCTCAATGCCAACAATCTTGCTATCCAAATCTTAGCTTTGAGAGGGTTGGTTCTATTGTTGGTTCTTTGAGTTTACCATGTTATGATTCGAAACCATGGGACCACAAATATTTCGTGGAGGTGTTATTTTCCACTTATCTCACTATGATCAATGGCTTGAAAGGATTATGTTCATATATACCCTAAATGACTTTATTGTTGGGTCCACTTGAAAAGAAAAGAAAAAAAAATTGCTTGAGAGGGATGTCTAAGGAATCAACATGACACAAGGAATATTTTGAGACGGGTCTCCCATAATGGTGCCAATTGGTTCACAATTACTCCTTTTTATTATCTAAAGTACTACTCATGTAGGAGTACTACTCTTGGTTTATTATTACTTTGGTGACAAAATCTTCAAATTTCTTTTGGATGTAAATATGTAGGAATTTTGTTAGTTGACTGTAGAAGTTGAGGTTTATAGGGTCTTGGAGACATAGGAGTGTCAGGTTCCATATATCTATGATATACTTGTGAGGTCCAACTATAGTATTCAACCCAATATATCAGGGGACTAAATAAGGAGACTCAACCATTGCCTTAGTCGTATGACCCGACTACCCAAATACTAGAGAGTGATCTCCCCAAGTGTTATTCTTTGTGTACTATAGAAAGAAGATGACTAATTGATTGATGTCATTTTGGTTTTAGGTATACCTAGGGGACTTTCAATATACATGAAGGTATATGGAAATGAGATTCCATACACATGTGATGTTTGATGTGATACTACTTGGAGGGGTACCAATAAGGGTTGCAAGGGTTTCCAACAACATGACTCTACTTGTATTTATTGTGTGAATTCGTCCCCAACCATAGTTTTACATGTTGAATGAAAAATCACTATGTTAATTAAATATGTTGGAACACATTTCTAGCCTAAAAAAAATTCTACTAAAATTCGAAGGCATGTTGTCTCAAGAAAGAGTTATCATACTACTTATAGTGTTTCTCAACCCTTGAAAATCAAAACACAACTAGGTATATAGAGAATATAATTACATATTATCCAGAAACAAGAGACAATAAAATAAAAGCTGCAGAAATACCCTTATATATTGATAATGCAAAGAACAATACAATGTTCACTTTCCTCTTAAGGTGGGGTGACCTTTCACTAATCAGAGCTCCAAATACACAACACAAGACAAACATTTCATAGTCTCTTATCTATTTAAACAACTTTTACATAGAAAAAAAACTTAACTACTTGTGGTCCCATCACTAATGGGTACAAATGCCTAGCGGGCCTTATAAAGTCGACCCTTTTACATTGAATAAATATCCACTACTATCCAATGGGCCTTATTCAAAGAGGATGGTCACACATAACAAATAACTCACATATTTGTAGCCTAAAGTATAGATATTAGAGTAAGACACTAACACACTTCCAATCTAGGTGAATTTACCTAGTCTTCCTCTGGATTTTTGGTTGATCAATGTTTTGGGGGAGATTAGTAATGCTCTAAGCTCCTTCATTGAGGTGGATACAAGATTTTTGGATTCAAACTCTCTATCAATATCCAAGATCTTGGTTGATTTAGATTTGTGGGAGGGCTTAGCCAAAGACATTTCATTTCATAAAGGATTGCACTCTCATTGTCAATACTTGGACTATGTAGGGGTGACATTTTGTTCTATGAGATGTCACAAATATGGGAATTTAACCCAAGATTGAAATTTGATGTTCAGAAAATGAGTTTGGGTATAAAAGTTTGAAGTGGTGACTTAGGAGGTCAAGAAAGGGGCTCGGGTTATCATGCTAAATTTTGAAGTGAAATATGTAGAGAGTCCTTTGGAGGTCAATATTGAGGCTTGCTCAAAGGGTGTTATTGATGTTGTGATTCTGGGGGTTGGTGTTATCCAATCAAAAAAAAATTACGCTATGTATATTTCAAAAGGTCACATAGATAAAGAAGTTGGGACAAGTTTATCAAAATCAACCTATCAGTGAACGACCTCCTCTTTAGTCACTACCTTTGGAAATCACAGGTGAGTATTTAAATTCTTCCACCTTTTTTATTTAACATTATGGTGTCTCTCATGGTCCAAATTTAGAGGAATATCCCACGTTAGGTATGTCATGTTGGAAATGTGTTGTACGCTTTGCAGGTAGAATTCATCTCGTCCCAGAGCAAAGGGTGATTACCCCCTTGGCTCGGAGGGAATTTGTTCTTTTTTAGCCTATCTTTTTTCGACCCATTGTAAACTAATTATGGTTAAGGACTTAGGCTTGTAATCTAATTTGGGTTAATGGATTGGGGTTTTGGATTCTATGGAATACTTAAATATTTTATTATGAGTAGTGAATTTAATACGATGAGATGGAGAGATTTGTGTCTCTTAGATTAGGTTGGTTTTCCTGATTAATGGTTTCTGTGGAAATTCTTGTGTATATTGTGTGAATGTTCCATTGTTATTCTTATGTTTTATATTTTGATAGTATTTTTTTTCTAACACAGGTTTATCAAACTCGTCATTTGGTATCAGAGCAAGGTTATTGGCTTAAGGGGGACACCTTTGTTGCTAGGGTTTGACTTGTTTTTTGAAGAGCATGTGTATCTGGGGTTTACAATAAACCTATTTTTGAGTGGTAGATTTACATAATGAATCCTATGTAAAGAAAAATGGCAAGTAGTTCAAGAATAGAAATAGAGAAGTCTAATAACTAGAGCTTTTGGTTATGGAAGTTATATATGGAGGACATTCTTGTAGATGGAGAATAATGGGTTGTTGTGGATCCAAGTATGAAACCTACTAGTATGTCAAAAGAAGATTGGAAAAATATGGAAAGAAAGGTGAGAAGTACGATTAATCTCCACCTCTCAAATTCATGGTTTGTTGAATGTCTCTAGAGAATACATTATAAATAATTTATGGGATAAGTTGGGAAATTTGTTTTAGTCAAAGTCCCTCATAAACAAGTTGTTTTTTGAAAGAAGTTGTTTATGAATTCCTTTAATATCATGGTACGTCAACTCGTCTTTAGTGATATTAATATGGATAAAGAAGATAAGTGTATTACCTTGTTATGATCTTTTCCAGACTCTATGGATAATCTGGTCATAGCAATTGGTAGTACTACTCAATCCACATTAAATTTTGAGGATGTAATTCCATCCTTATTATCAGAGGAAATGGAGAGAAAATCATTGGAAGGCGTGACCAAGGATGTGTTATCTGTAAGAGGCCATCCCCAAGAGAGTAAAAACAAGTATTTGAGGGGCATATCTAAATCTAGAGGTAGATATCAATCTTCAAGAAAATATACAAGGAAATGATGGAAATGTGGTAAAGTTGGGCATTATAAAAACGATCTCATATCTAAGAATGTTGATAAATGTAAGGGATCAGATATGCCCCTTCACAAAAGAAGGATGTGATGTTCATTTGGCATCTACAAGTACATATTCATATCGTGATGTATGGTTGATTGACTTGGGTGCTTCAATTCATTTGACTCCTTACATGAAGTGGTTTTGTGAATATGAAAATTACAATGGAGGTGATGTTTTCTTAGGAGATGTATTGACAACCAAAATCATAGGAGGTGGAAGGGTAAAGAAAGTGCTTAAAGATGGAAGGATTAGAAATCTCCCTAGGGTTCTACATATTTCAGATCTAGCCAAAAGCCTGATATTTGTAAGCCAAATGAGTGTTGTAGGCATACAAATTGTATTTGAAAATGAAACATCCAAGATGGTTTGAGGATAAATGGTGTTGATGAAGGGAGTTCATATTGGAACTATGTACAAGCTATTACGGAGAATTATTAATGATGGGTGTAATAGTTTTTTTGTTCCTAAAGGTATCAATGAATAAGGCATGACACCTACCATCCTTAGAGAGAAGTCAATGCTATGACATCAAAGGCTGTGACATATTGGAAAAACGAGCATTACATGGTAAAGGTATGGTTGAAGGTATGTATTCTTGCTTATTAAATTTTGATTTATGTGAGCATTGTATATCTGGTAAACATAATCGAGTAAGATACTCATCTGGTGCTATAAGAGAAAAATAAATCTTGGATTTGATACAAGTGATGCATTTGTGGATGTGTCTATTATATCACTAGGTAAATATGTGCATTATGTTTCATTCATATATGATTTATTGAGGAACACATCGATATATTTCCTCTTAAAGGTTTTCGGTAAATTTAAAGAGTTTAGAGCTCTTCTAGAGAACTAAACATAGAAGAAAATAAATGTTTTGAGGAAAGATGACGATGGAGAGTTATGTAGAAATGAGTTGAAGGAATTATGTAATAAGTGCAGAATGGTGAGGCAAATGATTAACCCATACACACCTTGAAAAAATAGATTTGTAGAAAGAACAAATGGTACATTGATGGAAAAGGAAAGAAGTATGCTCATTGGTGCAATATTACCATAGGAATTTGGGCAGAGGCAATGGATATTGTATGTTACTTGGTAAATCGATTTCCTACATTAGTGTCAATTGAAAAAACTTTGCATGAGGCATGGATTAATAAAAAAACGTCTTAAAACACCTTAGAGATTTTTATTGTGATGCTTATGTGCATGTTCCATAGGAAAACAAGAGTAAGACAGACAATAAAGTTGAAAATTGTATCTTTATTGGTTATAGAGATGGTATAGAAGGTTATAAACTTTGGAACATAGTAAGAAGACTATTTACAATAGGGATGTAGTATTTAGAGAGGTTAAAGTTGTTCCTAATCATTTAGTCCAACCAAGGGAAAAAGAACTTTAGATAATAGAGTTTGAGCTCGACGATCAAGAATCTAACTTGACATAAGAATATGAACAAGAAGGTGAAGAACCTTGGACTCCATTCTTAAGGAGATTATTTTAGTATGAAATAAGGAAACCAAAAGGGTACACCATGCTCGATTTGTGTTCTATTTGTCACTAATGATGATCCTAGAACTATTAGGGAGGTAGTGGATTTAGAGGATAGTATAATCTAAAAGAAGGTCGTGGTTGAAGAATTGAATGCCTTGGATAGAAATTAGACTTGGGATCTAGTTAATTTTTCGATTGGAAGAAAAAATATTGGTAGCAAATGGATGTTTAAGAAGGATTTGAATGTAGAAGGTGAGGTAGAGAAGGAAAAATCTCACCTTGTAGCAAAGGGATATTCCCAAGTGGATGGAATTGATTTTGGTGATATTTTTTCTCCTATTGCAAAATTAACTTTTATTAGATTTAT
Source organism: Picea abies (assembly GCA_900067695.1). Lineage (NCBI taxonomy): Eukaryota > Viridiplantae > Streptophyta > Pinopsida > Pinales > Pinaceae > Picea > Picea abies. The sequence goes on from CBVK0103327306.1 coordinate 7,936, forward strand.
TTTGTCTATTAATGTTGCTTTTGACCTTGAAGTACAACATATGGATGTGAAGACAACATTCCTACATGGGGATATTGAAGAACAAATCCACATGAAACAACTAGAAGGTTTTCAAGTGAAGGGAAAGAAGGAGTTGATTTGCAACATGAATAAGTCATTGTATGGATTAAAACAATCTCTAAGAATGTAGTAGAATAAGTCATTGTATGGATTAAAACAATCTCTAAGAATGTAGTGTCAAAAGTTTGATACTTATACATTGGGACTTGGTTTCTCAAGAAGAAAGGATAATAACTATGTGTACTCTAAGTAGGTTGGTGATCATTTTATTAATGTTGTCTTGCATGTTCATGATATGTTGTTGATTGGAAACAAGATGGAGATCATCAAGGATGTCAAAGCTCAATTATCTTTTGAATTTTATGTGAAATATCTTGGTGTTGAAAATCTTAGTTTAGGCATGGAAATTAAAATAGATTGGGAAAACATGAAACTTTGGTTGGATCATAGGAACTATGTTGAAACAATATTGCAAAAGTTTAATATGAAAAAATGTAAATCCATCAAGGTTCTTATTTCTATATGTGTACATTTATCTATGGATCAACATCCCAAGACACAAGAATAAGTAGAGGACATGTCTTCTGTTCCCTATGCAGGTGTTGTTTGAAGCATAGTGTATGATATGGTCTTTAATAGACTATACATTGATCCAGGTGGATATTGGTGGCCACCCACCTATTCCACTAATTCAAAATGGTTCCACATCTTGACAGTTTTTCTACACTTTTTTCAAGTCCCAAACTTCTGGGGTCATTTTGAGGCCCTAAATGATTTTTTTTTGACGTGGCAACACCCTATAGATAGATGAAGGTATCGTCAGCCTGCATCATCAATGAATCATGTCAGAAATATATCCATAATCATATCATATAATCAGATGCAAAAATGTCATATATACAATAATCAACCCCAATAGTCCACTCCTTGGCTCTATCCAGAGTCCAAGGGGTTCCATCGATGCCTCTGCATCCTCGAGGTCCAAAATCCTTCACACTCAGGAAAACTGAGTCAATAGCACCTATCTATGTCAATGCAACAAAATAACATGTCATCAATTCATAATGCCTCATAATCATAATCAAATGGCCAAAAGTATAATAATCTGAATCACTTGCGATCAAGTGTCTTCAAAGAATAAGTTCGCCCAGTGCGTGTAAGAGAGGGATGTTACAAATGAAATGTAGAAAGCACTTAGTCCATGGTGACTTGGTGAGGTTAATCAACTTGTCAACGACATGAACTTTGATAGGAACCAAATGTAAGATTCCAATGCATAATAAAATCGTTTACACTATATCTGGTCAAAATTCATAGTCATTGAATGCAATAATTATTAGTTATTCCTAGATTTCCCATCACTATGAAGACTTCACATTCTTCTATGAAATGAAAGTCTCAGGTATACAATGAAATGTAATCACCATGGTTAGTTTTTTTCTTGTATATATTGGCTATGGAACAATGTAAGAAGACTCATGGTTATGTAGTAAGAAGTAGATCTAAACCTAATGTTGATGTGCACATTGGGCTTGTAGATATGTATGCCCAATGTGGAAATGTTAATATTTCCTAGATTATCCATCCTCATGAAGCCTTGACATTTTTATACAAATTTAAGTCTAGGGCATAAATCCCAACTCAATAACACAATGGTTAGTGTTTTTCCTACACATGTAGATTTATTAGCTCTAGAAAAGGTAAAGATATCCATGGTAATGCAACAAGAAGTACATTTGAACATGATGTTATCACAAGCAACATATTTGTTGACATGTATGCCAAATGTGGGGATATTAGCATTGCCTACAAATTGTTTAAATAATTCCTAAATGATATTTTGAGTCATGGAATACAATCATTGTCTATGATTCCTAGATTGGCCATCCCGATGAAGCATTGTGTTAGGGTCCTACCCTGACCCCCTTAAGTGGATAGATAGGTTGTTATGTATTGAGACCACCTCTATTAAATAAGGTTCGCGTAGTAGATATACTGTGAAGGAAATAATTGTAAGAAGGATTACTAAGAGGTTTCACCTACTAGAAAGATCCTAGGAGGTTAGAGAGAAAATATATAGAGAAGTAGAAGCAACGTGACTTGAGATATCTTGTGAGGCATATTGTAATTGGAGCTCTACTCAACTGGAGGTTGTTGCTCAAGGAGGCAAGTGAATATTTAACATTGATTTCATCAATAAAGGTGTTGCTAATCATGGTATATTGGTTCTCCTACAATTGTCTATTACTACTATAATTTATCATTTTCACTCTAAATATTGCTATACATTATTATTTCTGCTATGAATCTTCTTTTTTTCTAATAAGGAACAATACAAGTGGCATCAGTGCAGTTTATTGAGTGGAGTTTTTTAGAGATTTTTTTAAGGCTACAGATGTATTTTGACGTCTACAAATAACACAATGATATGTTGTTAAACAAGTAAATTGCAGTCGAGGAAGAATACATGCAGAAAATATAAGTGGTTCACTTGGTTAGACACCCTTGTAACCCTCGTTGGTACCCCTTCGAGTAGTATTGCATCAAATAACACATGTATAAGGAATTTCAATTCCAGGTACTATTAGGCATATTGGAATTCCACTAGGTTATCCAAAACCAACTTTAGATAAGTTGATCAACTGTCTTTCTACTATAGTGCACTGAGAACAAAACTTAGAAATAATACTCTCTAGTACTTGGGTAGTTGAGTAGTACAACTAAGGGTATGATTGAACCTCCTTAGTTGGTGACCTAAGAGATTAGGCCAAGTATTATTGTTGGACCCTACATGTATATCAGAGAGTTATATCATATGGAACTCCCTTGCCCTCAAGACCCTTGAAACCTTGTCCTTTGTTTCTAGTATGTGAAATTCCTACATTAATTCCTATATTGAGAACTTGGTATTTTGTCAATGCAATAATATTCAGGTGGGAGTAAAACTCCACCAGGAGTTTGGGTCCTGCCCACACCCTTATTTGAGACCTATCTCAACAAAATCCTTGTGTCGAGATGATCGTTGTGGTACCACTCTCTAGTAAGTATTTTTGGGTGGACCTGCCCACACCACTACTAGGAAGCTACCTTAAAAGACCCATGATGAAGTCAATTATTGCATTGGTTCCACTCTCCAGTAACCCTTTTTTTGTGGACCCACATCTCTATGGATACCACTCAAGGAGTAGATCTCTCCAATAAAGTCTCAACTCTTGATAGTTTGTGAGATGAGTTGCAATACAAGATATATCACAACCAATCTTATGCTCTAAAAAATCTTAATAACACCCGTGACAAGCTAGCTAACCTAGAGTTGCTACTCAACTAGATGTCCAAACTCATGGCGATGTTGAATTAGATCCTCACTTCACAATTCTTGGGTTAACAATGGTGGGACCAACCTCCCCAAAAGGAAGGGGTTGAATCATCCAATCCCACTGGGCATCATTCCACCCCACTTGTTCATTATTGAATGACTAACATGTGGCATTGAATTCCTAAAGTATATCTCAGCATATTTGATGGGTTTTACCCCACACGATGGGTCACTCATAAGGAACACTACTTTTCCCTACATGGAATCACAAACGACTTGATGAAACTTCATGTGGGTGTCTTATATTTGGATCTTGAACATTTGCAATGGTGGTGATGGCATAAGAAATCCCATGGGTGTTATATTTCTTGGACAAAATTTGTGTCATACATCTATGCATGCTTTGAAACATATACTTATTATTTGGGATGAATGCCCAAGCTTAAAGAAGATGGAAGATTTGGAGATTTCATATCTTCTTCTGAACAGTTGGCCATCTTCATCAAGGGCATGTCCAATACTTTTTTGAAGGAATACTTTATCAATGGTCTACAAGAACATATACATGCATAAGTCTTATGGCTCATCCTATTACTTGGTTGGAAGCCTCTTAGAGAGCCTAGGAAGCCCAAAAGGTGGTGAATGCTCAAATAAAAAATACCCCATTTATTCCCTATCCCTACCTCAGTATTTCCCCCACCACCAATCCCTCTCTATCCTCTCCACCTATAAAGATCCATAAGTTAACCAGATCTGAAATTGTGGAACTCCAACTTAAAGTTATTTTCTACAACTATGATGAGAAATATTCCCCCAAGCATAAATGTAAGGAGAAAAAATTCTTTATGTCCATTTCAGAGGAAATTTTGGATGATGAAGATACATTTGTTCCCTAATGATCCAGGTGGATATTGGTGGCCACCCACCTATTCCACTAATTCAAAATGGTTCCACATCTTGACAGTTTTTCTACACTTTTTTCAAGTCCCAAACTTCTGGGGTCATTTTGAGGCCCTAAATGATTTTTTTTTTACGTGGCAACACCCTATAGATAGATGAAGGAATCTATTGGGCCATTTAGAATGTGTACTTCTCGACTAGACCTTTCCAATGGGATACCGAGCACCCCAAACAGAGATCGTATGTAAAAGTAAGGCCCCCAAGAAGTTGATGTATAACCTAACCACATCGGGGCCCACAAACCTTTTGGTGTTTCTTCTTCTAGGGTTACGTTTTTGGATGTTTAGGGTTTCTCATTGATGCTTTATGTTAAAAGGCCTTTTTTGACCTCTTTGTAATTAGATTCTTATGAATGAGTGTAGTCGACATGTCTTTTTCTTCAAGGATAAGTGACCACCATTCTAGCTAGTTTGTGTGTTTTGCATTTTCCAATCTTTTATATTCCATTGATCATAGAATCATGATTTCATTGTCTTTCTGTGTTCTCTACTATATTTTCATATGTATCTCATTTAGTTCTTGATATAATATGGATCAATGGTATCAGAGTAATCTTCTCTTTGTTGTTGCTTGATGCATGTCCTCGATGAGGTCAGGATATCAGGAGTTGGGTCTTGAACTAGTTGAGCTTGGGGAAGAACACTCCCACCAACCCAAATAGCCTCCCATGGCATAAGAAAAGAGAGACGATGAAGCAAGAGATCCTATCAAACTTTTTCTTGAGGAATCCCTCACATGACAGAGGAACAAGATGATGGATAATTTCATCCAGATCCTTCGACGTCTGCCAACATCAACGGGGGATCCTTCAACCAACAGTGAGTTCGGAGGTGCGACACCCTTCAAGGTAAAAGTTAAATTTGATGTTCCTTTATTTGAAGGCTATACAAACACCGACACTTTGGAAAAAATGTTAAGCCTGCTAGAGGGTTATTTCTCTATCCAAAAAAATTCCAACAACGAAAAAATCACCTTCGCACTCCTTAAAGCTCATCCCCGTGTCAGGGATTGGTGGGAAAGTTACTATGAGCAACACGTTGGAGATGTGTCTGCAATTTTTGGGCCAAAACCCACTTTTGTCGATTCCCTCAAGGAGCAATACTACCATGTTGGAAACTACGATGACCAATACACGACATGGACAAATCTGTGTCAAGAGAGAAACCAAACGGTGTTGGAGTACACCAACATCTTCCCTACATTGTGCACAAAGTTGGGTATCAGAGACTCTGAGTTGCACCTGGTTTTGAAGTACTGCAGTGGCCTACATAGCTACATCCAAATAGATATGGAGTTCCTGGACATCTCCTCACTAGGAGACGCTTATCGATATGTTGTCAAAATCGAGCAAAAGTTCAAGAAAAAGAATAAATAGGATTTCAGTTCTGCAAACACATCACAGTAAAATCATGGTAAAGGTGGCTCTAACTCCTAGAACAAAGGATAGAACAAGGATGGCCAGCCCCAGAACAAGTAGTCCAAACCACAAGAAAATAAGGGTAATGAGAAGTCAAAGAATGACATTGGAAAGTGGTGCGAGTTCCAAAAAATCCCTTAGCACAACATTGATGAAAGTGGTGAACAATCATTGGTGGATGAGATGAAAGCCTCAGTGTGTATTTTCCCAACAATTTCTTGTATAAAATTATACTCAGTTGATTGATGTTTAGTGTTTTCTTGGAATTGGACTTTCGTCAAACAGTTGATAAATATTCCCAATTTCCACTAATAAACCCCTCTTTTGCTTGTTGTAGCTTATTTCAAGTGCAAGGATTTTGTCAAACACTTTGTGAGCACCCTAAAAACTCAATGTAAACCCTCATGGTTGATGTTTTTAAGTTTATGGTTTTTTGCTACATGAGATAATCAACAGTGTGGTTCAGATCAACCTCTCCTTGAATATGCAGCTCCTACAACAACAAATTTGGCCCTCCTCCTAGGAAATCGATCCTAGCCAAGAGAACTATGCCCAAGAAGAGAAACTGGCCCCAAAAACCAATGCTTGGCTCCCAACAGTAATAAATCTCCCTTGTGCAAGGAAACTCGACCCCAATCAACATCAATCTCAGCGAATAAGAGAACTTGGAAGCTCTACAAGAGGAACTCGGCCCTGGATTGAGAACTCGGCCTCAAATAGCAATATATACACTCTTTTTGACCAGAAAATCAACCAACATGAAGGGAATTCATCCCTCGTACAAAAACTCAGCCCCCAACAACAAATAAGTCACCCCTTGATCAGAATTCAGCTAACAAGAAAGGGATTCGACCCTGGCACTATAGCTCGGCCCCATCACACTAAAATCGACTCCTCAGTAGCCATAAATTGGCCCAACCATAATAGTGTAGCCTCCCTCGAACATAATTGACCTTCTCTTAAGATATTTTCCCTCTCCTAATAAGGAATTTGTTCTGCATACAAAGGATAGGTCATACACAATGGAGTTCAGCCTCCACAACAAAACACTGCCTCTAGAAGTATAGATCGACCTCCTCCTAGGAAATATGTGGTTCCACAAATGAGAACTCCTCTGCAATGGAATAAATTGGTCCCCTCAAGTCTAAAATTTGAATATGATCTCAAACAATAAAATCAAATGAAGAACCTAAGTGATTATCCTTCTAACTTGGTTTTATGGTGGAATCTTTCACCACAGAAACCTGATTAGCTAGGGTGGATCTCTCACCACTGAAACCAATCCAAAATAAGGTTTACTCCAAACCCCTAAGGGCTCCAAGAGATCTCCAAATCACATCAACATAATCATCAACATAATGAAAGAATGAGATCTCATCTTTATTTTATCCCTCTCACTTGCTTTGATGACCTTTTTACCCTCTTGGATGACCCTTTTACCCTTTTACCCTTTTACTTAATTAATTAAAGTGGCATCATAAGGTTTGCTTAAGTATTAATCTCAAAGTCACTTTATAACCCTTTAAACTTAATTATTCAATGTCACTTTAGAAATATAACTTTTTTCTCCCCAATGACATCAAATAAT
>CBVK0103327312.1:0-15320 GCA_900067695.1 Picea abies
CAACACTCATCCACTCGAGCTAACTCACCAGGCTAATTGTTTACAAATATATTTTTTATTCCTTGAAATTTTATGGTATTTTTCAAAATAGTAATCTTTTAGAGTATTGAATTTTTTTATTATACACATAAAACTAATGCTTTAAAAATGTTTATTTTTACATGATTTTATTTTTTTAATGAAAATTTGACATGTCATTTTCCCATAATCACCTTGAAATTTTAGAAAAAAATGACTTTCAAAAAAATATTTCCTTCTGAAATTGACATTTTTCATGTGTTTTTTAGGGAAATCTCCCTAGATTCCCTAAGGTTTTAATTTTCCTAGGAAAGTTGTCTTTATATATGCAATAGTGTTGGAATATATTCATGTATTTTATGAAAATATATAATTATGATACAACCACCACAAGCTATAGTGGCAAAGAAAAAAAACATAGCCAAACAAAACCGAACACATGGGTGCCCCAAATTAAATTGTCATAAAGCGCCATAGCCTCTAAGAAATAAAACAATAAACACATAATCATCAAGTCACTAGGTTAGAGAAATTGGTTATATCAAGATGTGGTAGGAATCAAACACGTGTAAGGGGGTTGGTCTTTTTCCTAACATGGAGGCCCCCAACCTTCAAATTTTGGGTCAAGATCAGCCATTATGCTCCCATTTATCGTTGCCCTGCTTGGGTTCTTTAAGAAACTTATTTTTAGATAATCATAGGAAAAATAGGATATTTTTTATTTTTAGATAATCATAGGAAAAATAGGATATTTTTCAAATCAAGGAACCTCTAGGGCTCTTGCTTGGGGCCAACTCATTTGACTCTCTCAATGCTCTCTAAGAACTTGCTTCGTTGTGTTGGTGTTGACAACCACTTGAAGCTTGGGAGTGTGTAGATTGGTTAAGAGAGTGCCCTTCAAGTGGCATTTTGCTAATAGTGCATAGTGCACTAGCCAAATAGTCCATAAGCTCGCACATATGGGCTACATTCATGTCCACCTTCCATGTCTACACCTGGATCTACAAAATCAAGTGGGCATATATGGTCAATATTGCTGGTCAAAATTGATGTTTTGGATGGTGATTAAACATTAATTTATTATTTTCTAAAGATGATACATAATATCAATTCTAATTCAGTGCCATGTTGTGTGAAAAATATACAACCCAAGGGAGAGAATTCCCAAGCATGACAACGTTCAAAGTGATATTGTGATGCAAACTTACTAACACCATGCTTGCGTTGCGCAACTCTGATACTGATTATGATACACGAGAAAAAAAACTTGCACTTTAAAATTGAAACGCATAACTTAGAATTCTTATCAGTTCAGTTATAATACCATATTTGAATGAGCCAATACAACTTCATTTCAGGCATTGATCCAACATAGCCATGATTCAACAATCTTTGTCTCTAATCACAAACCCTTTTGAATATTCTTCACTACATGCCACAATTATCATATTTGTTTGTTGAGATTTACATATCCACAACCCCAAGTGGAAAGTCTCACGATCAATCCCTAAATAGAAAGCACACCTTCAATATCAAGTCTTGATCTAAGATCCAACCTCAATCACCTTCTCTAATAAGTAAGGATGTGTCTGGACACTGAATTTCATTCTTCTTTTTCAGATCGATCAATCTACTAGTGGATTTGACCTCAAGGCCCAACGTATAGATCTCTTTCTAGTCACACCTTCGTTGATTGGATTTCCATTCATCTCCTTTGTGTTTTCTTTTCTAAAGAGAAATCAATTTTTCTATCGGGCTAGACCCATCAGCCAAAAAAACAAAACAAACGTAAGTTCCAAACCCGATGAATAATCTTCCACACTTCCAATCTTATAAATAAAGAACCCTATAGACCATCAAATTGGCTTCACAAACTTAGTCGAAATACCAATATAATTAACAATTTTTCAAAGATGATGGCGATAACCCAACAATGTATATCAGATGTGTTCTTTTCTTCAATGAATGATTTCTTATTCTCGATGTCGATGAACATGGGTCTAGAGTAATAGAGATTTGGAAGGAATAACTCGTAATTAGATGTCAATACAACTCTCATTCGCAAACAATAAGAACTCATCGTGTCTCAATAATCACACCATAAAGACTTATTCAATAGTCATTCAAACACATTCGAATTTACGGAGAATTATACACATAAATTATGATTCTTAAACTAACATTGATACTTAGAATTTGAATGGGGGGGGGGGAGAGAAAACAATGAATGGAGTATTAAATTCCAAGATCTCCTTCACACGATATTTCTCCACACCTCCTACCCACTCCTACTCACACCTCTAATCCTCCTAACTCTTTGTTGCTACGTTTTCATGCTCAACGAGATCATTTGTACAATGAAGAGGAAATTGATTTGAATCACAATAATGGATTTGTATCCTCTATTTTAGGGGAAATATAAACAAATCCCATCTGTCCCCTAAATTATCTAACTCTTTCAACAAAATGATCAAAATAAGCAAAAGAAATACATTAAATAGCAATCAAGGAGACAAATCCTCCTCCTTCATAATGAAATCTTGAACCCTCTAGAAACTACTACAATCTTAGGTAAAAATGAATTTTAGAGGACGCTCCTGCATTAGACTCCCAAGGAACAAACTTTTGTTCATGGGATTCTATCCATGAATGATTTAATACTGCTACCATATTCTTCTTCTTTACTATCTTTAATTTGCTTTGCAATGCCTTGGCTAGCTCTAACTCCCATCATGTAGTTTGAAATTTCTCCATTCCATGTGCATCTAATGCATCTTCTCCTACTAGATTCTAAGTTTTGATTGCTTGTTGTACACTTGGTTTGTTGTCATAGGTACAACCACATGACTATGTTTGAGTTGATATTTTTATGATCTCCACCTTATACTACTCTTTCTTCATTTTGTTGTCTTCTTGTTTTCTTGTAGAAGACTGATTGCCTCCATCTTCAGTAGAGTAATAACATTTCTCATAATTCATGTCTTTCTATGGATTTCCTTTTATTCCATTTCCTAGAATTTTAAAATTTTCCCTTAATCTGTCCTCTTCCATGTTTTCCTGAGATCCACGAGACAATTCTTCCTCTTTCTTCTTTATGACAGTCTATTATGTTTTCCCATCCTCATTTTCTTCATAACCTACAAACACACACTCATATAAACCATTAGTTTGAAAAACTTGAGACACCTTTGTCTCTCTTGATGCCTCTGGAATTGGCATCTCTTTTCTTTGTAGGACTGCACTTTCCATGGGACTTTTGTCTTGTCTCTTATCCATATCTTCTTCATCAAGCATTGATCCTTGCTTAGGTTCACAAATGTAACTTTATTTCTTTGTTCCAAAAAATTGATTTTCATATTTCTCCAAGTATTTAGCTTCTCTATCAATTGTGAGTTTCATCTCTTCTGTTTTGACCCAGACATTCATCCTATGTCTCAATTTCCTTGCATACAATATCACTTTAGGCCATTTGACTCTCCTTTTTGGCTTCCAACCATAGGTCTAGTTTTCATTGTCTTCCTCTTGCAGCAACTCCATCATCAAACTCAATCTCTCCTTTAATTGATCCAACTCAGTGCCAAACTCTTTGGCAATTTGCTTTCATCTTTGTGTGGAATTTTCCTTCTGTTGAGCCCTTCCTTTCAATCTCCATAATCTTTATTCTGAGAATTACTATGATCATTGTGGGTTGCAATAAGCCTCTTCCTTTGTAGCAAGTCTTTTTCACCCTACTAACCCAATACCTCACCAAGGTTTATCTCCTATGAACTTGGCCTATTGGTATTTCTGGTTCTGTCCTCTTAGAACCTTCTTTTGAGCTTCCTCTACTCCTCAGTTGCAATATCTATAACTCTTATGCACCTTCACACTTTCTCAAGAGCTTGTGTTTCTCTTCTTTATTCACTTCTCCAGCTTCAATAGTTGTAGCACTCTCAACCAATTTCTCCTCTCATCTTTGTTCCTACCCGCAAAACATACAAAAGCACATCCTTCCCAAGAACTGTCCACTTACGATTTTATATGCTCAAGATATTGTCCATCTCCAAGAACATTCCTTCTTAAAGAGTATTCTTACTCTTATATCAATTGATGTAAGCCTACTAACACCATGCTTGTGTTGTGCAACTCTAATACCGATTATGATGTAGGGGAAACAACACTTGCACTTTAAAATTAAAAATTAGAAATTAGAATTCTTACCAATCTAGTTATAATATCATATTTTAATGAGTCGATATAGCTTCATTCCAGGCATTGATCCAACATAGCCATGATTCAACAATCTTTGTCTCTAGTCACAAACCCTTTTGAATCTTCTTCGCTATAGGCCACAATTATCATATTTTTTTGTTGAGCTCTATAGATCCACAACCCCAAGTGGATAGTCTCATGATCGATCCCTGAATAGTGACACGACTTTATTCTCAAGTCTTGATCTCAGATCCAACCTCAATCATCTACTCCAACATGTAAGGATGTGTCTAAGCGTTGGATTTCATTCTTCTTTTCAAATTGATCAATCTCACCAGTGGATTCAACCTCAAGGACCAATGTATAGATCTCTCTGTAGTCACGCCTTGGTTGATCGACTTTCCAGTCATCCCCTTTGTGCTCTCTTTTCTAAAGAGAAAATTCTTTGTTCTATCGGGCTAGGCCCATCGACCAACAAAACAAACATAAGTTCCAAACCCAATGAGTAATCTTCCACACTTCCAATCCAATAACTAAACCCTAGAGACCATTAGATCAAGTTCACAAACTTAGTCGGAATACCAATATAATTAACCACTTTTCAAAGCTAATGGTGATAACCCAACAATGTATATCAGATGCGTTCTTTTCTTCAATGAATAAGTTTATATTCTCGATGTCGATGAACAGGGGTCCAGAGTGATAGAGATCTAGAAGGGATCACTCGTAATTAGATGTCATTACAACTCTCGTTCATCCATAATGAGGACTCAACCTATCTCAATATTCACACCATAAAGACTTATTCAATAGTCATTCAAATGTGAAGTTTTAATGCTTTTCAAAGATAATAGCACAAAATAGGATCATTGGGAGAAACACAATCACAAGGTACACATCATTTGACCTAGGAAACCATCATGGGGGAGAAAACCCAATAAAAACTTCCTTAATAAATATTGTCAATACAATGCCAAGCTAAAGACCAAAACACTAAAGATAATCCAACACTGAGCATGCACCTCTCTCTCCTCCTTCTTGCAACTGCAACTACCTCCAAAAGATGTGCACTAGATGAGTGACTGAGTGAGTAATTAAGTGAGGCGCCCTCCTCACTTATTTATACTAGTTGTGGAGCATTAGGGTTATGTCTCTTCACCAAGTTGGGCCGACTTCTTCAACTAGTGGTTAAAACCACTTTAATTAGCCCTAGGTGATGACTTTACAAACAACACCATATAACTATGATTTGACTAATCCACAAAAGGGAATTTGGTCTTCTACAAAGCCCGACATGATCAATCCACAAAAGGGGATTTTATCTATAAGATAATAACTCAATTATAATTAGAATATTCTTCGCAGTTACAATATTTCAACATCAAACACATTCAAATTTATAGAGAATTATATATATAAATTATGATTCTCAGACTAACATTGATACTTAGAATTTTAATAGGAAAAACAAAGGAGAAAACAATGAATGGAGTATTAAATTTTGAGATCTCCTTCACACGAGCTTTCTCCACACCTCCTACCTACTCACACCTCTAATCCTCCTAACTCTTTGTTGTTTGTTTTCATGATCAACATGATCATTTATACATTAAAGAGGAAATTGATTCGAATCACAATAATGGATTTGTATCCTCTATTTTAGGGAAAATCTAAATAAACCCTATCTATCCCCTAAATTATATAAATCCTTCAATGAAATGCTCAAAATAAGAAAAACAATTCCATTACATAGCAATTAGGAAGACAAATCCTCCTCCTTCGTGAGAAAATCTAGAACCCTCTATAAACTACTACAAACTTAGGTAAAAATGAATTTTAGAGGATGCTCTTGCATCATATTGGATAGGAGCAATGAGTGACAAATCTTAAATGACCAACCCAAGGTTGATTGAGGATATTTACAAAACTAGAGCAAGTGTTTTGGAGTTTCATTCTTTTTAAATAGTGTGGATTAGGATGCAAAATTCCTAGTTATATCAAGTGTTTTCCTATATGAATGCCTCTGTGCATTGAGGACTAAGAGAAATGGGGGGTTTTAGTCTCTAGGTGTCACTTACAAACAAATTTTAGTTGATAGATCCATGTCTCATGAGAATTAATTCTCTAGACTTTGTTGAGTTTATCCTTGAGCCTAGACCTATTCTTAATTCACTTAAATCCGTTGATCAACTTATACTCTAGCCAATTGTTTCTTCGGTTCCATCTCTATTATTTTCACCATGCTTGAGGCCCTAGAAGGCCAAGTTAAGAAATAAATCATATAGGATTAATCCATGAACATGTTGAAGCCTTGACACCTTCACCAAACCCACTGGTTTAGAGCCCCTCCTAATTTTTTCAACTCAGATCTTTTGATCATTGTGCCCATTATCCAGGTTCTCTTTATTTTATAACTATCAATCATTTTTTGTTTGAGTGGATGACTTGTGTCTGATTGTCTATCATTTGGATGTTATATCATTTTTCGATCATGATAGAGTGTGGTAATAGTCTTATCAAGTTTGTTTGTGTCGCAAGCAGTTTTTATTGTGTTTATCATATCCGCATGTATTTTTTGTGTCTCTTGGTTATTTGACTAACCTTGACCATGAAAGTGCCATGTATCGTAACTTGGGTTGATTGCAACGCCCACAATACATAGGATGGCTTTGAATTGCTTCTCAAAAAAGAATTGGTACTCTTGCCAAATACTCAATATCAGGTGCTCCAAACATCAGTTGGCTATTTTCACAAGATAATATCTCTCAACTACCGATGGATGACCTTAGTTTCAATGGACAGATTGAAAGCCTATATAACATAGATGTCAAAGGAATCGACATAACTAAATTTAGGTAAAGCAATAGCAAGAATGGGGCCTGAACTTTCATTTAAAAATACTTTTGTTCATAATTTCGGGTATTTGTCAAATTGAAATTTTTACCTCCAAAGTAGACCAACTATAGGTTTTGCGGGATTACGAATCCCACACCATTGATAGAATAGAAATCTAATGTCTAGGACTGCCAAATTGATCACCAGGGATTTCCCGTTGAGTGAACCTCATTAATCGTGAAGATGTTAATTTGCTTGAATGAAACTATAAGTTCTCTCATTGGAAAACTCTCTCTATTCCCTCCACATCGCAAAAAAATGGCATCTCAATTGAGCATCATACGTACAAGCTATACGTTTTCTAAATCAAATTATGTTGCACCAAAATCCCACCTTTTTAAACATTATTTAAAATCAGCCTCTCATCTTAATCTTCATATTGGCCATCCTATTTCACTCGAATACTGATACACAACATTTACCTTAAAAATAGGAGAAAAGGCATTGAAATAATTACAAATAAATAAAACAAAGTTTAATATAAAAAATAAATAGGGTGTTTCCTCATTAAAATGACTTGTGGTTTAAACAATTTGTTGAGGCATAAAAAACATATGGTTAATGAGGCATGTGAAGACAAACAATGTGAGGTGGCAAAGGGGGCCCCGTCAAACCAATCGACCCCCCTCCTCGACCATTATCTTACTCTTCTTACATCAGCACCTTTTAAACACTTGGAATGTCTCGCACAAAAAACTCATATTTTTACGTAAAAAACACCAAAATCAATCTTAGAATCAAAAAATGGTGCTACTGATACCACCTTTTTTTAGAAGGTGGCTAAAATTGTGACTTGTTTGAAATCGTGATCTTCACAAGATGACAAAACCTTAAAATTGATCCTCGAATAGAAAAGTGATGCTATCAGTAGCACCAACTTTATTTTTTGGAGTTAAAACTAAATCAAAAGTGGTGTTAGCTGAAAATTTAATTAATTAATTATTTTAATAAATTTACATTAAAAAAAATTCTCTATGCCCTGCATCCCTACGATTTTTTTCAAGAGAAAAAAATTACATTAAAAAAAAATGGAAAAAAAAATAACAAATGAATAAATGAAAAATAATCCAATTTTTCATTAAAAAAATAAAATAAAATAACCCTTGGACCTTTTTTCATTGAAAATGAAAAAAAAAATATCCATTTTTTTCAAAAAAAAAAATGTAGTTTAAAAAACAAATAAAAAAACTAAAAACACTAACCAAAACACAAACATATATATATATATATATATATAATTAATTAATGTTAAAAAAATTTAAAAAATTTAAAACTTTACCAATAAAAAAACAAAATATAAAAATAAACCAAAAAATAAATTAAATTGATGATGATGATGATGATGATTAACATCTACTAAGACCAAATTGGTTTATCGAACCTTAAGAGGGTAAGTGATTACTTGTGATTCTTTAGAATTTTTTCAACCTTCTTAGTGTCACAAAGGTGACACACTCTTTCATCCCATGGCAGTTGTAGAGCCAAGTTGGGACTTTGTCTCTTCGAACTCCCTATCCTCTATCTCTGAAATCTCTTTCTCGATGTTATCCGACACCCGTTCAAAATAGATTCTCTCCCAATCATACATTACTCACACATCTTCCGCTCATCCTCCACCCCCTCTCTGGCTCCTCATCCTTTGTCTTGGTGCCATCTGATGCTCTATCTCCCAATAGCAACAATCTCCCCTCCACTAGCTTATGACCGAGAGAGAGAGAGAGACTCTCTTCTATCACATTAACCTTATTACCCAAGAAACCAGTCTTGAAGCATCGTTCATGTCTGTAAACAACTCCCTGAATGTTAGCAACAAGCATATTTCTCATTCCCCTTCTTATTAAAAGCGCGACAGGGCATAGTCCATGGCACTCTTCTAGATGTCCCTTCATATTAACTCCCATGACCAGAGTCCATGGCACTCTTCTAGATGTCCCTTCATATTAACTCCCATGACCAGAGCAATCCATCGCATGGTGGAATGACACTAACCTTTCGTACCTATAGGCATTTCTACACCATCCATCGTATCTCCATTCACCGTTGGCGGTGTAACCTTAATCCTTTGCATACTTTCCATATTTAAAACCTTTTCATCCACCATAAATATCAGTATAATCAGGGATCTTGCACACGTAACCATTCTATGTTGTCTCCTCCATCTGTCTAGGGGTAGACATGACTCTTCGTCCAACCTCCCTATTCTCACCCGCATCCAGGATTTAAATTGTGTTTTTTTTTAATGGGTTATTTTTCATTTTTAACCAAAAAAAATGGATTCTTTTTCATTTATTCATTTGTAATTTTTTCTATTTATTTTTTTAATGTAATTTTTTCCCTAAAAAAATCATAATTTCTATTTCACTAAAGAAAGAATTACATTCCATAGGCACCCAGGGTCCAAAGAGCTTTTTTTAATGTAAGTTTATTTTAAAAATTAATCAATTAATTTTTTAGCAAACACCAATTTTTATATAGAAGTCAATTTCAAGGTTTTTTTTGGCAATGGTATCCGTTGCCAAAGCCACAGTTCCAATAAATTCATAGTTTTAACTCCAAAAATAAAGTTGGTGTTACCGATAGCATCACTTTTCGATTCGAGGGTCAATTTTAAGGTTTTGTCATCTTGTCAAGGCCATGATTTCAAACGAATCGCAATTTTAGCCACCCTTTGAAAAAAAGGTGTTATCAATAGCACCACTTTTTTAATTCAGAGTTAAAAATAACCACTAAATGTGACCTCTAAAAAAACAAGAACTCTGGGAAGTTCTCGTTAAGTTGGTAACTTTGTTCTATGCTTAAATGTGCCTTTTTAAAGTATGTTTTGAGGTTTTGGAAACTCATCTATTTTGTGATAAATGGCACCTAGGTATTGGTACCGTAAGAGGATCATATTCAAGAATCTGAATACATAGTGTCTGAAGAAGTGGAATATAGAGATACGAATTCTATACATCAAGACGAGGATCTGCTAGTACACAACAATGTCTCCACAAATGTTATCGACGACAAAGGATGAGATACCAACACACAAGCAACAATCATCAAACAAGAATCAAGCTCAAATGGCAGAGGATGAAATATAGACCTCATGGTAGGAAAGTCTCTTAGAAAAGATGCAAAAGGAACCCATAGGGTGAAAATTATTAATCACATTGTATGAGATGAATTAGGACCAAAACCCATGATGGTCCACAAGCACTAAAAGACAAATTTGAAATGTGAACATATATGATGTAGGAGATAGAAAATTATGAACATTTCTATTGTCAGTATTTCCTCATCATTCCATAGAGGATAGGGACAAAAAGTTCACAGACAGAATGCCAAGAGTCGAGAAGCTGAAAGGCCAACAGTCAGGGTGAATTTTAATAAGCATGGGGATTGTACTCTAATTCAGGGCTTTTGGCTCTTTGATATTTCAAGTACTACCGCTGAAACTTTAATGAGGAGAAGCCTTTTTGGCTAAGTTATTTTTTAGAGAACTCAGATTCTCGTGTTGCACTTGTTCTGGATTGTTCTACTATTTTTTGCTCAACATTGGAGTTGTGTAAGAATGTACCTCACATTGTAGACTATTCTTATGTATGACTACTACATTTTTACTTATATTCTTCAAGAGATATTTGTCTGAATTTGTGAACATATGACTGTAAGTATTGTTACAATACTAGACTATTATGGGTTTGCAGTCATTTACCCATATTCTTGTCTTTGCTTTGTGTGAACTATTTTCTGGGCCATTGATAGGAACATGTGTGGTTCTATGTTTCCTTTCTAGTTATTGTTAGTTTCGTCCAAATGCATTCATTTGCATCTTAGATCAGTTCCATTCTATTATTTAGCTTAGAAACCATCATTGGTGGACCGAGCCTCAACCGGTAAACCCCAAGCCAGTAATGGTTGCCAGGATAGAATTTGAATAGGTTCCCTATTCCAAATGGTGTGAGGTCCAAACGAGACTTCTCACTGAGGGTAACTCATGTTGTTGATTAAGGTCACACGAACCACATCAACAAAACGTTTTCTAGTTTAATCGTGTTTGCATGGCCAAGACTGAATTCTTATTTTTAGGTTTCCCAATCTTTAAATGTTTGCGCTAATTATCATAAAGGTATTCTAAGACTTGAATGTCTTACTTGTAAATTATCTTGTTTGAGATATAATAGTCTTTAGCTAGTGAATTTCCTTCCTAAATGACCACTAGGAACCACCATAAACATTAGTCATTGAAGGAAATCCTAGCCTTGTGGGAGAAACTTTTCCATATCAACTTGTATTTGATGGCCTCCCAACCTTTGCAACACTTCTAGCTACAAGAGTCCCCTTCAATTTGATGGGTGTTGGAGACATAAGGAAGATTTGAAGGTTTACATTACTACATATCTTCTTGCCATATGAGGTCCCTGAGATGATGGAACTCCTCAGTAGGATCTTCCAAGCCTCCTTTCCTTCCATTGTTTGGATGAACCATTTGGTGCAAAAATCTTAGGATTACATCTCAGTGGACATAATACCCATTCATCCTTTATCCATAGGGGTTCAAATAAGGCTCCAACCAATTCTATGAAACCTCTTCTCTCCATTAGAGTTACTCTGCAAAACATTCTCAACATCTTTTCTAACTTGACATAGGAATGGGTAGAAGGTACCTAACACAGTGAGTAGTACACATGGGTAGCAACCAATACCTTAGTGCATATTTCAAATTTTCTTACAAGAGATAGAGGTTTCAAAATCAATTTATTTATTTTTTTAGACATTGTTTACGACACTACTTCCCTCAACTCCTTTGGGTGGGCTTTGACAAGAAAAGGAATTTTAGAAACCTCGCTAAGCTATAACTAAGACCATCCTTGGGCAAGAAACCAGTGAGTAAAACCCTTTTGACTTTGTTCATAACATTAGCGTTTAGCCATTTGTAGATTCGACTTAAAGGCTTCACATAAAATTTGCATGTAGTCCACAATATTATCAAAACTCTGCTTACCTTCGATGAAGGTTAACAAAGAATCATCCATGAAGGGACCATTCATTAGTTGACCAACATTAGGCCCATAGAGAGGCTTAGCTTTGACAAGTCTTTGTGATATTCTATTGTGAATGATATAACCAAGGGCTTCAACAACCATTAAATAGAGGGTCGGAACTGGAATATATTATTTTTGGATAGACTAAAAGAGCCATATCTCTTCAAACATGGCTTGATTCATAGAAAAACAAGTCACGACATTTGAAAATAAAGTTTCTACCACCTTAACAAAAAGGGGTTAAAACCAAGCACTTCTAGCATGACAACAATGAATGACCATTACAGTCAATTATATGTGTTTTCAAAATACATGTTAATAAAGAGGGCCTCCATGCCTTGGCTTGTGTTCCATTCAATGACTTCTAAGGAAACAATAATAATATCTAAGATGTATTTTCCTATGATAAACCTTATATGCTCTAGTCTGGTGATTTTCAATGGGATATACTTCAGCTATAAGGCAAGAACTTTGGCTAAGATTTTGTAATATATATTCAAGAAAGTTATTGGTTGCAAACTCATGATTATTTATGTGTCTCCTCACTTTGGGATGAACCTAATCACCCCATTGTCGATGTTGTTTCCAAGTGTGTAATTCTAAACAAATTCTTTGTACACTTAGAGCACATCCAACCTTGCAAAATTCTAGGTCTATTTAGATAATTCACATGACTAATCATCCTTGATAAAAAGACTTATCATCATTAATCTCTTTAAGAATTGTTATCAACTTTTCCAATGTCATCACTTTATCACACATCACTATTATTGTTTTGCCAACTTTCGAGGAACTCCATGAATACAACTCTACATGGCCACCTTTATTTCCTTTGTCATACCTTGAGATTGAAAATGTATTTTATAATGATTGACGATATCCTCTCTATGTCTACCTAGTTTATTACTCCACATTTTATTATTTTGAGGGCACTAATGTGTTCCACTACTTCTTTGTACCTGAGAGTTTTTGAAGAAGGACTTGGTTAGTTTATTTCTTGTTTTGATATAGTCATTACGGCCTCTAGTTTGGGCTCCCCTTTCTTTGTAGGTCTCTTATACTTTTAAAATTTGTCTCAATTTTCACACCTTGGATTTAAGTCATGCACTAAAAGGGATAAGATGTAACATCCTTGACAATTGTTCTAGTTCTCTAGGTCCGCCTTGTGTTTTCTTCTTCTAACTCTAGTCAATTATTTATCGTATACCCTAAAAAATGTAGTGACCCTTCTTATGGCATCTTCCCACTAAAGAATCAAAACTCTAATCCTTTTGGGACAAGGAAGTATATTCTAAATCTGTTTGATGGCTTCAATACATGACTCGCTTTTCAAGTCGGGTGTGTTTAACATGAAAAATGTACTATGAAACCCAAGTTTGTCAAAATTCTAAGAGACAGAAAAAGTAATTGGTACATGATCATATAGCGTGAATTATCCCAACTCTTTGAACGACCTTTTGTTGTTTTCTTAAAAAAAAAATCTTTGTTAAAAAAACATAGCTCTTCAAGTCTTTCCAAGACCCTCTTATCACCTTTCTGAAAGTTTGATCATGCAAATTTGTATTGTTTAGGTGAATCCCTATTGAAAACCTTATCAAGGTTAGAAAGTTCAAGCCTCGCCCTAAGATCATTTTAGGATGTTAGTTCCCTTGGGGGAATATGTGCAGGCAAAAGGCCCTCCTTATTTTTTCATGTCTACAGATTATTATAGTCAACACAAAATAACTAGTAATCCTCCTGAAGCTCTTAAACTAACCAATCCCACGAGGCCACCCTTTGGTCAAGATTGTTTGGCACATAAATATTATCTAGGCCTATCACATGGCTCTTGAATCAAACAAAACCAAACAACATGGTTTGTTGGGTGTGACCTATGTTGGATAATTGAATCATCCCACCTTGGCGAAGTAGGGTTGTGACTCCACCCAAGCCTTCAACATGCTTATTGAAAAATACAATGGAATTCAACATGTTATCTGAAGGGATATTTAAGTGAAAACCTAGTGACTTTATGTTATGGAAAAAACATCCCAAATAACACAAAAATAGAAGAAATAAATAATCCACGAGAAAGACGAATAGTGGATGAATAATAAGCCTCTTCGAGGGACAACCTCCTTTTACAATGTACAAAATACACAAGATGGGATGATTCCTAAAACTAGGTCACCTTGATATATATAGGAGATAAAGGATACAATTAAAATTAAGGGATTAACCAACCAATGATGATAACAATAATATAACAATAGCTTAATATGCCCTGCTCCTTCAAAGAAGGATTCCCCTAAATGCTTGATTGGTCATGGATGCTTTTGTATGAAGAACTCATCTTCCCATGTCACATCCTCTACTGGCAGGTTCTTCCACTTGACAAGGTTCTCGGTAATTGGTCGATTTTGTAGTTGCTTAATCCATGTTTTAATGATTGTTTCAAGTTCTAGTATTATTTTTCTCTCTCTATCATGCTCTATCAATATAGTTTGAACTAGGATCATGTCATGTATTACCTTCTTTAAGAAAAAAAACATGGAAGACTAGATGTACACCTAAATATGGAAGTAACTCCAATTCGTAAAATATACTATCAATCCTCTTCAAAACCTTATAACGACCATAGTAGTTGGGTGCTAATTTATTGTACTTATTGTGTTGCTTGAGAAACCTCTATTTGTATGGTTCCAACCTATTGAGGGGTTAGATATCCCTTTAACTCAATAGCAAGAACCAAATCCGCCTAAGAAGCCCAATTAGGCTCATAAGCATTTGATGAGTGGTAAGGTTCTCTCGATTCGTGATATGGCTAGAATTATCAATGGGCTTTAATAGTGATTGACATATATGTCTTTTCTGTGAGGCCTTTCCTCAAGCTACGCAGTTCTCTTTTTGGTTCTTTTTCTTAATATTTATAACAAAAGAAAGGTAGAGCTTAAAATAAATGGCAGAGGGAAGTTAAATTGCATGTTGGGGGAAGGTTGGGTGTTAGGATAACCTTTATACCTTAGCATGCAAATGAAGAAGATCTAAACTACTTCAAACTAGCATTAATACCATTTTGATTAGTAGACATTCAACATTGTCTAAGATAACAGTTACATAAAGAAGACATACATGTGACAAGAAGTTAGTGCAAGAAAAGTAATTTTCAATGCTCTATTATCAATCACAGGTTAACACAGTCGATTTCTA
>CBVK0103327334.1:0-22311 GCA_900067695.1 Picea abies
CCTTCAAATCAAGCCTTTTGGAAATAACATTTGAAGAATGTGGAGTCGTGCTGCTCAAATATTTATATCTTTTCCAATTGACTCTTATATTAGAAAATGATTGATCATTCGTATCAATATGATACTTTGAATGAAACAAACTTAGATTTCCACAACGATGACATTTCTTTCCACCAACACATTTTTTTTTGTAAAATAAATCATCATCTTCTCTTTCACATAGAATTTCAGATTAAAAACACGAACTGTGGAAGGAGGAGGTGAATCTGGCCATAAATTTTTACCAAAATCCAAAAAAGTGTCGTAATACAACTCAAACTCCATATGATAATGACAACAACACATGTCATGGACAGTGATGGGTCTAACAAACCATGGTTTTTGTTGCACAAATGTATTGATAGAAATTTTAACTTATTTGTGCTCTTCTTTGAATTTATTAAACAACTCTATTTGTGTCATTGGAAATATATGTTTTGGATGTTCTTCATATTTATTGCGTGCTATTCTTCGATGCAACACATCCCTTGTATGTGGTGAAACACGAGATTCTTCTAACCAACAATTACGGGCCAATTCTTTAACATTTTCTGCAAGTCTATCTTTGTAGGGTTGTCTAGAATTCATTGTCCAACAAGCCAATTCATCATTTACATCTATTTGGAAACGAAATTTTCTATGTTTGTGTAATGTTTTTCTTGACATTCCCAAAGTTTTTTCCATGTGTAGTGTCAAACGATATTTTATATTGCTCCCTGAAACAATTGTTGTTTGTAACGTTTTACGTGCAACACAGACATCTTCTTTTCGAGATTTTCCAAAAGCTTTTAATACAGTAGTTATATTTTTAAAGACATTCTGTTGCACATTTGTATCCTTTGTTGACTTTTGAATACCCAATAATGATGTAGCTTCTTTTAACTTTCTTGACTTCAATAGAGAAAGTAAAAGTTGACCCTATGTTGTTACTGATTCATCTTTGAAATAAGTATTATGTATATTCTTAGTTCGATATCTTATATAATGCTTAGCTTTTTTCTTTCCAAATTTGTCAGTATCAACATTTTCTAATATTTCATCATCAATGTTGATAGATTCTCCTACATATTTCAATTTAAAGTTTATATTAAAAAACATAACCCAAACACAAATTCACTAAATTATATATACTTGAGTGTTCATCTTATATTAATCTAAATTTATGTACACATACCTATAGGTGATTCGTCTTTTGATTCAATTTTGGTTTCAACGTCTTCTTCGACATTATGAGACAAATTTATTTTTGTTTTTTGAAAAACATCAAATTCTAATTACAATAAATTATATTATTTACAATATTTTTAATTTGAATTCTATACTTTGAATTTTGTACTTTCTGAATACAGTCCCAATGTGTGTTGTGTGCTTAATCATCATATCTGCATGCATACCTGGTTGAAATTCTTCTTGTCGAAAATCTCTATTGACAGTATCATCGTTTATTTCTTCAATATTCGCACGTTCTTGTTTCTTTCTCCGATAAAGCTCTTTCCTTTGCTCGATTTGGCGAGTATCATCTCGAGTGCGATCATATTTTCTCTTGCGAAAACTTTTGTTTCCCATGATTTTTATAGTTATCTATAAAAGATATGTTCAACAAAGACTTCACCTTGAAAAAATGCTCAACATTTATCTTTCAACCCATAAATTGTTATTCCAATAAAAACTTTAACAAACATCATTTACCTTATTCAACAAAAACCAAAAAGATGATTTGAAACTTTGTTTAAGTGTTTTAAAAAACCACCATGTATCGATATCGATCCTTCGATTAAGCCTATGGAATAGAGGGAATAAAGAAAAAAAGAAAAGAATATAGCGACAATCAGTAATAGAAGTGCTTTGAAATCCTTATCCTTGAACTCATATCTTTTTGTTCATTTGATGGATTGTGTTAAATTTGTTTGGTTGCAATCCTATTTATACAATTTGGCACGAAAAAAACTTAAACGACATGTCATTTCATATTTTCAAACTTATACGACGTGTCGTTTCATATTTTCCGACCGTCGAAATTCGTTCGACAGTCTTTCGGCTGAAAGAATTAGTTTTTCGGTCGAAAGATCTGGAAACCGTTTAATTTGATGGATTCCGTTAGATTTTAGTCTTTTGGCCGAAAAATTATTTTTTCGGCCGAAATATATTTTCGAGCGAAAAAAATGAAACTGCAACTGAAAACCAAAACCAGAGAAATGCCCCAAGCATAACCAAACTTTAGAGGTTGCAGACTCGTACAAACATTGAGAATTTGGTTTCGAAAATGATACCAGCATTTCCAAAATTGAATCTACTTTCAATTCGTATAATTTGTTTTCATTTTCTTTATTTTTATCTAATTTTATTTAATTTAAAAAAAAACTCACTACATAATATTTTCAGCAGACATTATGATTCGGTGAAATGAAATATCGGTATCTCAAAAAATATACAGTGAAAATTTTTTAAAAAAATATATTCATAATCCTTAAACTTTTCTTTTCAAAAGGGTATATTTAAATTTTAGTTTTAAGTAAAAATTAAGATAGATACAAGGTGTAGAAAAACATGTATTTAAACTCTGCAACGTTTTCAAATTGGTCAACTTCAAAATTTTTTAGAAATTATAATATTCATTCGTTAAATTCAAAATAATAGTCATAATAAAATAGAGTCTCTGTAGATTGTTGCAGTATATTTTGTTTCTTCAAAACATAAGTTTAATAATATATACATTGTTGTAGAAATAAGTAACTCATTATCATTCATTTCATGTTTAAGAAACATACTATTAAACAATTGTCAAATTGACATATCAAATCGCGATAAAAAAAAATTGAAAAATAGTCATTGGAAAGCTAACACAATTCTTCAAAAGTTTTGTTTTTACTATAAAGTGAAATTCTAGATAAAAAAAATACTTTTATATGTCGGAAGTTGAATAACTTGTGAAAATACAGTTTTGTTTCTCATAAAACAAGCAAAAGTGTAACCCACCTTCATGATTTCACCCTTGTGTTTTTCCATATTAGGATGTTTGGAAATGTTTTTCACATTTTGACATGAAGATATGTGCAACACATTGCAACGTGAGGATATATTCGGGACATTGCGACGACAGGGATATGTTCGTCACATGCCAAATCCGCTTATGTTCGTCGGATTGCGATGTTACTAGTCACATAGCCTATTTATGTTTGTCACATTGTGACATTGGGATATTATGGTGACAATGTGACCTTGAGTTATGTTTGTCACTTACCGACATTTGGAAATGTTCAACACATCATGACATAGGGAAATGTTTGTCACAACGTGACAAAGAGAAATGTTCATCACATAGTAAGGGCTAACCATGGGTATCACATTGCAATGTTCCTATAAGGATATGTCAGGTTTAGTCACATTATAACATTACACCACATAGTCTGTTTATTTATGGTTATCTCAAAATATAGAAGCTCCTTATGAGTTATGTTTAAGTGAGATGTTTGATAATGTTGATGTTTCATTATGATATAGAATTAGGTTGGATTATAGGAAGCTAGTATGTTCCTCAATGGTTATGTCGAATTGTGACATAGATAAAGGGTTGGGATATGTTGCAAGAATTATATCAACATAACCATGGCTAACACCAAATTAAGAAAATAGGGTATAATTGTCATATTTCAATAGCAAGGTATGTCCACAACATTATGACATTGGATTATGTAGGATTGCATCTCTTTGTGATGTTGGTGAAAGGTTTTGTTCACATGCCATGTTGGGATATGTTCGTAACATTGTGATGTGGGTTAATGTTGATCACATTGCAACGCTGAGTTTCATTAGGTTGCAATATCATAATGTTGATCACATTATTTCATTTATGAGTTATAACTAATATAAAAATTCTATAATGTTAAATAAAATAAACTTACATATAAATACAATTATATAAAAATATTATTATTTTATTATATAAAATTGAAAAATATTATTATTCTAATATATAAATTATATAATATATAAAATAAAAACAAATTTCCATATTTTCCTAACCCTAATTCACATAATTCACATAGAAGATATTGATTTTGAATGTAGAAACATTGAACATGATATTTAAAACACCATCAATAACAACAAACATAACATAAAATTGAACCTCATACATCCAAACCATAATAACTCATAGATAGACATTAATAGTTAAACATATTATATTCTCAATTATCTTATTTAATTAATTAAATTAAACATGTCATATTTTTTAAATTACTTAATAATCCCATAATATTAAATTACATGATAATCTCATAATATTAAAATATTATCATAATTACTTAAATTAAACATATTATATTCTAAATTGTTGTCCATTGTAATATTTAATTAATTAAATTAACTATATCATATTTTGTAAATTACATAATAATAATAATCTCATAATATTAAATTATATGATAAAAATATTATGGTAATTATTTAAATTAAACATGTTATATTCTAAATTTCCATATTTAATTAATTAAATTAAACATATCTTATTTTGCATATCATATAAACTCCATTGCTGGATGTTTTTTAAATATGAAGGATGCAGATTTAAGCAAAAAAGAATTTAAGTAAACCCTTCGCCTCAGGTTTCAGCTAAGGGACTTTTCTTTGCTCTCGTAAATAAAAAAATGCAACTATTGAATGAGGGAAAGGATAATGAGATCCATTATAATATTATTTTTCATATCATATAAACTCCATTGCTCGATGTTTTTTCAAATATAAAGTATGCAGATTTAAGAAAAAAAGATTTAAGTAAACGCTTCGCCTCAGGCTTAAAATAAATTGACAGCCAAAGGACTTTCATTTTCTCTCATAAATACAAAATGCGACGATTGAATTAGGGAAAGGATAATGAGATCCAGGATAATCTTGTCATGTATTGAAACCAGGTGCCTAGATACGTTTGGGATTAGTCCAGAACCCACCCACTATGATAATAATGATAATGAGGGAGAATGAATCTAGAACCCTATGCATTATAAAAAATCGCACTTTCAGAACACTATACGTGATAATGATGATAATGAAAGAGAATGAATTTCCCTCTCATAATATAATTTCCCTTTTGTGAGAAACGGTAAAACCTCGACATGCACCCCATTTTGTTCACTGGTTGTCCATGTGTAGATGAAGTTGAAGCATATAATGTTAAATATGTCTGTAACAAAATCCAAATATAATAAGTAGATAATATAATTTAAATTTACGGTTTACTTAGACATTCAGTGCTCTAAAACTTCTTTATTTAACACACCATTTTATTTATTTGTAGAATTAAGCACCCTATTACACAATTATTTAACTCAGAAGTTTTTATAACCTTACCCTCCACACATGTTGAATAAAATTTAATAAAGTACAAAATTAAATGAAATGAGTAATACCCATAGTCACATTTAATGCTTCTACAATATTATCCACGAGAAAAAGAAAAAAAGGTAGACACTTCTTCCATGTCTGGACGCTGAAAGAAAGGATTGTTGTAGTCGTTTCTGGTGATCTCCGCCATCAATAACAATGCATTTGAAAATTGATAGTTACAGTCTACGTTATTGAATTGCAGAGAAAACTTATTTAATCATAAAACAAAACAACCAAGAAAATTAATTGTTTCGTTAAAACAAAATCTCAAATGTTCGAATTAGGGCACATATAGCTAAACCCATGATAATATTTCCCTACATTCGACTTGAGATCCCATAGAAAACAATATACTTTAGATCCCACAGAATAAAATAGATCCATTCGTAGTGTAACCAGGTGCCCAGATACATTTGGGGTAAACACATTATGATAATGAGTGAGGATGAATCTAAAACACAACGCATTATGAAAAATTACAAACTTAAATTAAAACTACAACATGCAAACCTTAATTAGAATTACATTAAAACAAAAAATTGAACTATGGAATATTAGAGATAGGGCGCAAGTGCATGATTAGGGTAAAGTTTAGGGCTTGGGTAGGGAAAATATATGTATGCATAATATAACTACCATTATGGTCGATGAAGCGCCCAACAACACACATGACAATAATATTTTGAAACATGTGAAATCTGAAACGCTTGTGCATCTCTCAATTGAAACAGTGGCCATAGAAAGCTTTGAATCCGATATATTCCAATAATATTTTGAAACTTGTGAAATATGAAACGCTTTCACATATCTCTGAATTGAATTGGCGTCCATGGGAAGCTTCAAATCCGAAATATTCCACTTCTAATCACGTAATCGTGGAAATTTTTACTAATTACCTAAACGTGGCAATGAGATAGTAAGCCATGGATTGCCATGGACGGGTTACCTTATCTGTAAGGATTTCCATGGATGGGTTACACTCTGCCACTGAAAAGTGAACACGCAACGAAAATGAGTTTGCAGAGAACAATGATAGAAATAAGAGGTGGAACTCTGATAGTGGTCAAGAGCAAGCTTTGCCTGGTGTTGACTGTACTGTGTATCGCATACTGTGTCCTGGTAATGTGGTCGGAAGTGTTATAGGAAAGGGGGGTAAAGTAATAAAATCTCTGATACAAGAGACGCGTTCGAAGATCAAAGTTGCATATGTTGTTCCAAGCGTTGATGAGCGCGTGATAGTAATCTTCAGCTCACCGTCAAGCAAGGGCAAGGAGAAGGATGGTGATGAACGGTAAAACCATAAAAAAATCAATGAATGGTAAAACCCCAAAGACAAAAGAGCGCAACGCTGGAACCTTAAATTACAAATAAATGCAAGGTGCTTACACTGAAAAATGAATTAACGAAAAACCACGAATTGAAATTGAAATGCAACCAGAACTCCATGACTCTCCACGAATTTAAATTGAAACCCATATTTGTCCACCTGGAAACGCAGGCCTCAGGCCATTCCACCGTTCACATTCCAAATATTCCAACCGACACTCCACGAATCTCCACCCGCCACAACTGAAACCTGTCCAAATATGATACCTGTTATCATTACGCCCGCCACAACTTAAACGCTTCACATCCAACTCTTCACATTCATAAAATCGTGTTCACTGTTAATCCGAGCTAAATAGTGAATGTGGAAATGAAGCGCTCTTTACATATTAATCCTTCTTAATCAATTAAACGTGGCAATCAATGGCTAGGGTAGTAATTCCTTAATCATATTAAGTAAATGTGAAAAAGTAAACAAGGAAAACGTACGCTTTCATAAATGCAAGGATGTTATGAAATCAAATCTCATTCATTGATTTGGGACGACAGCGACGAATATGCCAACATCTTTCATTGCTGACCATAAGATTAAAATTTATGATTAAAAAGTTAATTAGTCCATCAATTTCCATAGGGGGGACGCCCATAGATTAATTAATTGTTTAACGTCATTCAACAACTAAGTTTCCAATTTAACAATAGTTATATGATAAATCAATATATTAATAAATATCATAAAACACACTTTTCGTAAATTTATGAATACTTTTATAACGAAAGTTACATCATAAACACCTAATCTACATGAGTTAAGGTCATTCAACAACTAGGTTTTCAATTTAACAATATTTATCACATATTCTTAAGAATTACACACTGATTCATCTATTGAAATATTTATAATTCAATTTAAGTTTCTTTTTTATTGCCAAACAATAGAATTATAAATGAAAACACATTATATTAGTTGATGATTCACTTAAATTTCAAGATATTTTAATTTAGAGTAGCTATAAAACTATTAAAACGTTATAGCACTTGATGATTCACTTAAATTTCAAGATGTTTTAAATTATCGTAGTTATGAAACTATTACAACGTTTAAAGAGAAATTGTCTAATAATAAAAAATAAAGAATAAGAGAAAATAATATATTATAATAAAAAATAAAGAATAAGAGAAAATAATATATTATAAAGAGAATATTAATTTAATTTAAATATCAAAATTATAAGTTTAAAATAAACATTAATTCTTATGCGTTTTATATTGAAACTATATATTAACACAAATTTTAAAATAAAAATAATAAATTGAATTTATTAAAATAATAAATTTTAAAGGAATAGTAAAAATAAATTTTAAATATTTTAGAATGAAATAAAATATTTAAAAAAAAATTAATTTTTTTAATTTTTTTATCAAATAAATCAAAATTGCTCTCATATATATTAAGAATCGTCATTATTATCATTAAACTATAGAATATATAAACAATTTAATATATATGTATATATGCTAATGATTTACAAACATTATACTCAATAATAAGTTGATTTTTAAAATAAAAGAAGGAATATGAGTAAATAGTTTTTGAATTATGAGGAAGCACATGTTTTTAATCATTAGGCCACTCAAATATTAAATCTATAATTATAGATACATGCTTATAAGTTTAAGTTTAGACAAACATTTTCAAAAAATAGAAATAAGAAACCCAAGAAGCAAGCACTTTCTTACAAGAAACCCAATGCTCAACAAATAACCCAAAAATTTATTGTTTGAAGATGTATTCTCTTCATTATAAAACTCAACATAAGTACATGAATTCTTCTCTAGAAAAAAATCTCTTCTCTAATTTATATTCATTTACAAAATAATGGCATAATGACCAAGTAAAAGTTTAAATTTTATTCAAGAACCAATCCCTCTCATTTTCTTGACCTTCCAAATTAAATAATTTTTGCTTTCACATATTCATCCCTTTTCTCCAAGAGAATATAATATTTAGATTGATGTTAATTTTGGTTGCGAAATCTTTCCCCATTTGACCATTAAATACATTATTGAGGAGAATGTCCAAATGAATAATAGAAATTGTTTTCCTTTAGAATAATGATGAGTACAACTCCCTTTGCCTTACATTTCTTGATAGACATGTATAATTTCTATGTACTATAATTTTTTTTACACATTTTCATTGCTCATCATTTTGGCTCCACATATAATAATTGCTCATCATTTTGGCTCCACATATAATAATTGTTTATGAATATGTACTTCATCATTTTCTTCTTGTTACATCTATATCCATTTAAAGTTTGATGTTGTAAAAAATTTCACATCTTGTGTTTTTTTTATAGTGAATTCATAAGTCATGTTTTAAATTCCCAGATATTTTCATTAGAATAATAATAATGTTGGATAAGAAATAATCAAATCATTTTTATATTGATAATTGAAATAATTTTTTCTTGTTTTGATTTTAAAAAGAAATTAATATACCTTTGAAATTCTCATTCTTCTATATATCCATTTTTAAAAGAATAATTTTGATAATGAAATTTAGGGAGATTAAGTTTCATTAAAACATTAATATTGGAAAATTATGAAAAACAATAAGCTTAACAACAATGAAAACATTACATTCACTAAACTTTGTAATTTACTCCACTCAAAGAAAGTAAAACATAGTTATTCACTCCACTATTACAACAATTATCATAAAATATTTACTATGAAGACAAATATTGAATATGGGATTTTTTTTTAAGTAGAGTTGAATTCAAATTTTAGTGACGATGATTTTTGTAGACAAAATATTGAGTAAAGTTTGGAGAAATAAAATCGCATTCATATTTGGTAAAACATAAATTTTAGAGTGTTTCCATTCATTGGTTCCTATATGAGAGTTTCACTTTGACTAGCCTCCAATCTAAACTTTTAACTCCATGAAAACTTTAAAAGTAAAGTGAAATATAAGCTTATCAAATTGATAGAAAAGTATTTAAACAGAAGGAAGAGTGAAATACATTCTCTAAGAAAAGTTTTAGGATAACCCTAGCGAACTTTAATAATATTGGGAAATAAATTAGTTTTTCATTGGTGGGATTTAGACACTTTTTTTTTCGTGAATTTCCAACTTTTTATTTTTGATCAGAATGATTCTATTCAATCATCGGAGGATATTTTACATTTTTACCTTTCAATGGACCACACTCCTAACTTTCAGTGGAGTTCAAATTTTACTTTTGATTAGAGTTATAATTTCACTTCTGGTCAAAGTTAGAATTTCACTTTCCACTCCAATCAAAGCCAAAGATTAACTCTTCTTTCATTTTCAAATGATACTTTTGACTTTGTAATGTACCGAAAGGAAATATGTAGAGTAGAAACACAATTGTTATCAAAATAATTAGAAAAAATAATGAAAAATTAAGCACAATGGAAAGATACATCCAAAATATGATGCCTTTATTGTCTTCAGAGAAATGTTTTCTTTCCTCTTTGAGGGGGAAACCTCCAATAAACAAGAACTTGAGTACAAATGATTTCACAAGACAATATTTTCCATGCTTTCTATCCAATTTATACTATCTATATCTTCTAGAGAACATTCTAGAGGAAGAAATTTCTAGACGAGGATTATTCTAGTAAGTCTTCTTACATTAGACATGTTGAAATTATTACATAGTCCTTATTTACTAATGATCACCTTTATTACATAGAAAAAATATGATTCTATATACTTGAGGGGTTAGGGAGGATAGGACCCTTATTTGAGGATATTTTCCATTTGGTGTGAACTGACAATATATGTGTAACCTGTCATGATGACTTGGAACTTCTATCACTATCCATCCTATTGGAAGCTCATGTATAATTATTTTAATTCCATAATGATGGGTCATAGCGTGTGTAACCATTCATCACTTGGAACAATGTCACAACCTCCCATTTCAATATTAAACACGTGGAATTTCAAATTATAATGACAAATTTGTAGGCACACATTTTCACAACAACCCCCACATTTCATGGAACCACCATTAAAAATCATTATTTGGAAGTTATTGGTTGCTCGTGCATAACGAAGGGTCTCTTCAACAATTCGGCGATGAATAAAATTATGGGTGTTTCCATTGTCAATGAGTATAATGACCTTTCGATGTTTGATATAGCCAATTAACTTGAGGGTTTAGGAAGCTGAGATACCAATGAGAGCCTGTAGAGATATGAAGGGTTCAAATTCCAGTGGATCAAAAGGATGGATGTTATCATCGACCTAGGGAAATGCTTTCAGAGGGGAAACATCACCATCATTTGCAAAAATGTCCTAAAAAATGGATATAAAAACATTCGCTCTGTACGTTTGTCCCTCGGAAAATATATTTCATCACATTGGTCACAAAGACCCTTAATTTGGCATTCATCTATTTCCATCCTCATTAATTTCTATACCTTAATAGGTGGGGATTGAAGAGATGGTTTGGTCGGCTAGGAGTGTGGAACAAAGGATGGATTTTGATTTGAGAAGAGACTAGTACCTTTTGTGCTTTCTTGTCTTAGTGAGTAACTTCAAGCTAGGTATGAGGGTGAGCCATTAGGACATGAGAGGGGTGTCATAGTTGCAGACGCTAATAAATCATTCATGGAAGAAGGTGTCTAACGTTCCTTCCATTCAAAAATCTAATTAATCTAAATACGTGAAATAGTATTCAACTATACAAGACTATTTAAACTTGATCAGATGCCTGAAATGATGAGTGTCTATGTCAAAGTGTTCATAAATGTCCACAACAAATTGGATCCAATCAATATATAGTTGGTGTGAATTTTTATACCATTTCCTCCATTTCCACCATTCTAGATCCAAATAAAGGAAACTCACATGAATTTTGATCAAGTCATGAGTGATGCCATGTAATGCGAAATAATGTTTCATTTGAGTGATGTAGCCTATGAGTTCTGAGCAAACAAATTTATCCACCTTAACTTTAGGTAGACATAGCTCATGAGTAAGTGGGTTAGAATTAATTTTAATGGAATGGAATGAGTCACCACCCTCTTGATGTGAAGGTTGTTCATAGGAGATAAGGATTTATGCACCAAGGTTGTCAAGGTTTTCATATCGACAGAGAGGGTGTCAAGTGTAGTGAAGCTAGAATTTATGGTAGCAATTTCAAAAGTAATTTGATTGATTTTTTGCTTGTTTTGGGCTTGGGATGCATTAAATAGGTTCAATGAATTTTCGAGTTTGTTGAATAACATTTCTAGGGTAGTGACGCAATTGTCAAAGTATTGGTTGTGGGTGGCCATTGGGGAGATAAGATGGCAAGAATAGGATTGGTGGGTCTTCACAAAAGGGATTATGAGAGAGTGGTCTCACTACGATCGGTAAAAAAAATGAATATAATGAGATGGGTCCCAAGTAAGGGTTCCATAGAGAGTGGATGGGTCCACACACAAAACATTCTTATAAGAGACGGGTACCATGGAAATCACTGAGAAGAGATGAATATAGTGGGATAAATCCCAAAGAAGGGTGATGGTGGGACCAATATAGTCTATTTTTAGTTTTTTTATGCATGTGTTATAATCAGGTCTAAATAATAATGTAGTGACAAAATACCCAAATTTTTAATAGTTAAGATTGTGCAAAAATTTTCGCAACTTGGATGCAGGAAGCAGGGTTTCCCACATTGGATGTGCCATATTTCAACATTGGTTTTGTTCTATTATGTTTCAACATCAAGTTTTAGGATTTTGAGGGTTCCCACATACCCAGCAGTGTCATATGATATATCACTCTTATATACCGACGAGGTCCAAAAGTAGCACTCGACCCAATATAACATGGCTCTAGCTGAGGAGGGTCAATCGTAACCTTAGAAGTACTACCAGATTACTAGGTATGTGAGAGTATCCTTCCCAAGTGTTATTCTTGGTGCCACGATTACATTCAGACGATCAATTGGATGAGATATGACTAGTTTCAAGAGACCTATGGAATTATCGATATACCCGAAGGTACTGGGAGTGAAAATCCATGTGCATGTGTTGTATAATGTGGTACTACTTGAAGGGTTACCAACATGGGTTACATGGATTTCCAACAAGGTGAAAAAAATGGAGGTAGGATCATCGAATCATCTTTCGATCATTTAAAGAATCCGTTCCTTCTATACCAAGAACACTACTTTATAGTACAAATCTTCAAATTTAAATCCCTTAAACCTTTCTTAAATATGTTTACTTGACCAAGTTTAATATTCTCTTGTTAATACTTCTCTTAACTAGCCACAAGGACACCAGGACAGCTGAGCCATCAGGCACTGGGATACAAATAACATGCCTCTTAGAAGTTTAGTTTAATAAGGTTAACCAACCACTGGGCATAAGGTTCTTATTTTTCAAACATTCTTGTGTTCAGGTATGAGTCTAGCTAGGTTGAAGGTCTGTCAATTGGCCACCAACCCACCAGGAGTAATCTTTACTCACGTTCACTCACTAGGTATACTTCGGATCTGGTTGATCATTTTCAATTGTTGATCTCTTCTATGATAAATTATCAATGAACATGATTGAGACACAAATATTCCCATGATTTCCATTGTTGGTCTTCTAACAAACAATTTTTCCTTAGTGTTTGTCGAATTTCCTTAGTCCCTTCAAAGTTACAGTAACACCAACATATTATTTTCAATCTTGTTCCTTAAAGCTAATATCGATTCATACTTTATTCATTCACATAGATACTCACTCACATTTGTTATATTTCCTCAATTCTGACCACGATACCCTTCCTTGCATTCATCATTTAAGTTAGTTCTTTGCAAGTGGGTATACACATAAAACCTTGATTTCTCATCCACAAATTTAAAAAACATTCAAACACATTCATAGAGAGGCATACACATAGTGTTAGAGATAAAAATACAGTATTTCTATGAAACTAATTCATATACATGAATTTCCTACATATCCAATCTATCTCTTTCATCTATGCAGACCCGAATTCACAATTTTGGGCACTTCTTTGGCCCTGGCCACCTTGTCTAATCCATGCCCAAAGTCTTACATAAATACTCTGAAGGTAAAAAATCTTGAGATAAACCAAATCCCTAATAGTTTATATCAATTTCGTTGACTCTCTCTATATTCTTGACTGCATAAATATGAGGATCAATAGGATCGAATTCTCCATACATGGGAAAATTCCACATTACCTAACTAATTTCTCGAATTAGGAAAATAAAACCTATCCTTATAGAATCATATTACCTTAGGGATATACAATAAATTCACTAAGGGACCCCAATCCCTTTGGTAAATTCTAAGACCCACTTAGGCCCCCTCAACAATGTTAATTTTGGGAACTATGCTCTTGCATTAGACACCTAGGGTACACAAATTTTCATGATCTACTGATGACGATATTCAATCTACTACTAGGATTTTCTATATTCTTCTCCTCCTAGATTCAAAACTCAATTTTTTTTCATACCATTTACGTTATTGTCCTAATACTACAATGGTGTTGTCTACAACCTACCAAGATTCCATACTTTATGTTGTTGTTTCTTAATTAACTTGTTTTCACAATCATCTTAAACCAACTGAGTTTGGATACTAGTCACAATTAATGTTATTAACCACTTGAAAGTATTCATCAAACATTTCCAGAACTCTTCAAAATCAATATACATCTCCTCCTCTTTCTCGTGTATTCAATTGACCTTTATTTTCTTCTTTATCGAAGATTGTCTGCTTCCATCTCTCTTCATCTTCACAAAAAACATCCCATTCCAGAAAACAAATTGTTGGAAAATACCATTGTCTTCTTGGATTCCTTCTTGTTAAGGTTTAAGCTATTATTAGGTTTCTTTTTAATTTACTAGATAACCATAACATAGATAGGATCACTGAGAGAAACACAATCACAAAAGTACACAAGCATTTATCCTGGGAAACCCTCAAGGGGAAGAAAACAAAACAAAGCTTCTTTAATATAGATTCAATAACCAAGTACCATAGCCAATCCAATGCCAATACAATAAACCAAACACTAGAGAATATCCTCTCCCAAGCAATCCGCCTCTCTCTCTTCCTTCTTTCGGCAACTAGTAACTGCAACTTCTTTCAATACTTGCACACTAGATGAGTGAGCTGAGTGAGTGAAAAAATGAGTGGTTCGATTCCTTTATGTATACAAACAGGGAAGCATTGAAAGGAGGTGTCTCTTCACTGGCAAGGCCGACTTATCTTTCTCAGTGGTTAGAACCACTTTAATTTGCCTGGGGGCCGAATTCTTAATTTGCATATTACAATTAGGATTTGACAAATCCACAAAATAGGATTTGGTCAATTAAAATTCCCGACATGATCAATCCACAAAAGGGGATTGATCGAATGAATAATAAATGAATAATAAATAGAATACTCTTTGCAGTTATAATATTTCAACACTCCCCCTTAACAAGAAGGGTATTCTACAACATCATCAAGAGAGAGAGAGATGGAAACACCATCAACTGGGTAACAACATCAATTGGATAACATCATCAACTGGGTAACAACATCCACTGGATAACATTATAAACTAGGAAACAACATCAACTGGATAACATCATCAACTGGGTAACAACATACACTAGATAACATCATTAACTAGGCAACAACATCAACTGGATAACATCATCAATTGGGTAACAACATCAACTGGATAACATGAGGCATCAAAATAATCCACTTGGTCATCTAGCATCACGATCACTAACTGGTTCTCCATGAATCCATATTAAAGAAGTTTTGTTCTCTTTATCTTTGCACATAATATACTCTTTCTTTCTTTCACCTTCACGTAGAAGATACTCTTTCTTATCTTCACACATAGTATATCTTATCTTCACACAGAAGATGTCTTATCTTCATGCATAATATATTCTATGAGTTTTTCCATTCCTTTTATGTTCTCCCTTCTCTTGTAGTCATTTATCTCACCCATCCACTCGGGAGGACTACTACCATAGCTTCACTCCTAGTCATCACACATGAACCAGAGAAGCTAAGATGCTAGCTAGGGCAATACTACACTCCCTTTCCATGATCCATGCAGCATCACGACACAAAACTCAAGAGCCAACTAACCATTCCACATGGTCAAGGTTTGTGTTCCAGGCTACTCAATCCTTGGCGAGAGGAGAGTGTCTATCCGCTGCCCCTTGGAGAAACATCCACACTCCTCTCTATGAGGTTGGTCACACCCCTCTCTACGAGGTTATTCTAGCATGTCCCTAGAGTATCAAAAACTCAACACTT
Source organism: Picea abies (assembly GCA_900067695.1). NCBI lineage: Eukaryota > Viridiplantae > Streptophyta > Pinopsida > Pinales > Pinaceae > Picea > Picea abies. Next base: position 16,072 of record CBVK0103327334.1, read on the forward strand.
GGACAGAGGCCAACCTTGGAAAATTTCTCACTCGCCTTCTCTACGAAGGTCTCTTCCTTCTCTATGAAGGTCTCTTATCTTTTCCTTCTCTATGAAGGTATACCCGTGGTATTTCTCATTCCTTATCTATGAAGGTATCTTCCTTAATATCCTGGGTTCCTTCTTGAGTTCAAACATTTCTTTCTTTCTAACTTCATACTGGATCAACCTGCTCCCTTTTCATATATAAGAATGGTATTGGAGAAACCTGCAGTTACCTGCATCTCATCAACTATATCTCAATATCCATCTTTCTCTTCATATTGAACATTTATGTTCTGCATATTTAGGAGCCTCCTACTCTTATATAAATACTGGATATTGTCTGGTATTTACTGACTGTCACCATATCATAAGTTCTTCTCATGCTGTCTAACTTCTGCAAGTCAAAGCATAAGTTCTTTCTTCCGAGACCTGTAAACTTACTTACAGTATGTGTTGAGTCTCCATTTTGACACCTCTATTACCATATATTACCCTCTATCTGAGCCTATTTTACCTATGCTATGTGTAAATAATTGACCGTTTCCTCCACAAATACACTTGATGACCTTGTCAATATGCCTAAAGAGGTAACTTATGATTAAGGCATGATTTGTTTAGTTTTCCTGAGTTAATTCGATTAAATGCTTGATTATGTATGATCCTAATCACTTTGAATCTTAAGAATCTTGATCTGGTACCTCACTATTCTGGTACTACAACTATAGAGCGATCTGGTACTGCAACTATGGTGTGATCCGGTACTCGATCTATTTCGGTACCAAGGCTGCACCTATTCTGGTACCAAGGTTCCACCTATTCCGGTACCCGCACAACATTGCATCCGGTACCAATACATTCAACACTACATCTGGTACCAGTCTTGCACCTGATCCGATACTACCTTTGCACCTGATCTAGTACTCATGATCATGACTATGTTGATCTGGTACTAAAACCCTGTCTACAGAATTTCGGTACCATCATTTTGCTTGATCTGGTACCTCACTATTCTGGTACTACAACTATAGCGCAATATGGTACTACAACTATGGTGTGATCTAGTACCCAATCTATTCCAGTACCAAGGCTCCACCTATTCTGGTACCCAGTCTATTCCAGTAATAACGCTCCACCTATTTCGGTACCAAGGTTCCATCTATTCAGGTACTCGCACAACATTGCATATGGTACCAACACATTCATAACTGCATCCGGGACCAGTATTGCACCTGATTTGGTACTGCCTTTGTGCCTGATCTAGTACTCATGGTCCTGATTGTTTTGATCCGGTACTAAAACCCTGTCTATAGAATTTTGGTACCAGCATTCCAGTACTAGACATAATTCAAAATTTTGGAATGCTTTTAGACGAAACTTGGGCACATGGGTTTTGTCCATAATGATGTTTACATGTAGACACGTGTGTCATAATTCACCCATCTCGCATGTGTGGACCTACATCTTAGGTGGAATGATTCTGCAAAAAATAACAAAAATCTCAAACTGCCAACTTGCGCCTTGATTTTTGTGCATATGGTATAAGATCTAGAAATTAGAAGATATGGGTTTTGGCTAGAATATGGGAAATTGAGTACTACACGAGAAAATTTTCAAAATTAGTATTGGTTTGGGATATATGGGTGGAGCCCTAACTTGAATCTGCCCAAATTGATTAAAAAGACAGATTTGTGGGATTTATCCTAAAATTGTGAAAATTGTTTTCTTAGTTTGGGGATTAGTTTCATCCATTCCTCCATGGATTTTATGTATAAATAAGACCTCACAGGTCTGATTGAGGAGGAATTATTATGCTGTAAGATTGGTTCTTGGAGAAGGGTGTATGCTGTTATGATGGGAAATGAAATGTTGAACTTCTAATTCACTTAATCAATTGAAGGAATGCAAATGTTGTTTTGTGAAATTCATGGGAATAAGTAAAGTGCTTTAGTCTACAATCTCTTTAGAGGTACCTTGTTGGTTCGGCAAGGGCCCACCTCCCCAACCAAGGTAAACCTCCCTGTACATGTTTATGTGTGATTGTGTGAGTGTGAACATTTAATAGTTGTGTGTTGTAAATGATTTTAAATGCATTTTAAGTTCAATACATAGTTGTTTGATTTTGAATTAGTGTGAGTAATTAAACACTGAACATAGTAGATAGTTCCATTTCCATTTTTGCAGATTGATATTTAATTGAGAAGAGTTTGATAAATGTGTGGGATTTGTTATCACATGAACTTTTCAGAGTCCTGTGGGTTTGTGGCTTCTACCTAAGTCTGTGTTTTGCCCCGTCTCTCTCCTTTCGTAGACCAAGTCTTAAATTCACGCCCCTTCAGCTTGTAAAATCATTTTCGTTTGCCCCCCTCTGTGTTTAAAATGCCCTGGTCTCACTATTTTTCTAGCCCACAACCAGTCGATGTAGGCCGCAACCATGAACACAAAGCACAACTTTCCTAATAGTCCATTTCGGGCTTGAAGCACAAGCAGATTTTTAGACAGTTTTAATCTTTCAACGACGAAGATCCTTCAGGCGAATCGATCGACGGCGTGCATTCTTTTGGAAGGTCAAAATTTGCACGAAGTATAGCACCAGAGAAAAATACCGAAGTCAAAAGGTCGAGCAAAGATTTAATATGGGCCGTAGAAATCATTAGGAGAGATCAATGGTGGAAAATAATCATGAGAATCGAGACTTTGAAATGTCGTTAAATTTGTTCGTCAAAGGTCTGAACTCCCAAAACCCTAAATTAGTGTGGGCCTTCCGATCCAATAGGACGCGTGGCACCAGATCCAAACTGTGAAGAAAGTCATTTAGGGAAAACTGAAGTGAGGAATGCACAAATTTACCAAGTCCCAAAATGCCAAAGGCTCGAGGTCCCGAAGTGATGAAATTAATCTAGAGCATTCAATTCAGAGGAAAACGTGGCGTCAGATTAGCGGATTCACAGTTTTGCAAATGAGAAGTTTTGAAGGGAGCTATCTTTCAAAGTCCCAAAAAGTGAAACCATGAATTACTTTGAAGATAAGCACCGAGTCACGGCCCGAGGTCATGTGGAAAATGGGTCTAGGAGGAAAGATTTGCACCCATCACATGAAGTCGACCAAGGTTTGAAGTCCTGAAGCCTGAAATCAGTAGGAGCCATTGAATTCAGAGGGACGTGTGGCACCAGATCTGAGAATTCGCAGTTTCGAGAATCAGAGGTTTTAGCATGGAGCACAACGTAAGTTTACGAAGCACGAAGTCATGAAGAACCCAAGAATTGGGCCCATGGTCATGGCCTGTGGTCATATGGAAAGCGACTTTCATGCAACTTTCAATAGGCACTGTCAAAATTTTTATTCTTCTAAGTTAATTTTTCATAATTGTTGTGAAGAATATAAAGACTATGTTCAAGGTGTGACTGTTCCGAATGAAAGCTGTGAGGATGAAATCTCTAAGGACGGATGTTGTGAGGATGAAGGTTGCAAGGAGGAAGAATATGCCCTGGCTGAGTTGATCACTTTCTGCAAGGATAGATAAATTGAAGGCAGATCGTGTTCGCTTCTCTTTCGAAGAAAGCGTAGAGGATTTTCTAGTCCTAGGAGTAGATGTTTTTTGCAGCCCTGCTCATGATGGTGAGGTTGCGGATTGCATAGCCATAGAGGCAACATATTCTTCCCCTGATGCACCTACTGTCTCAGATTTAATAAAGATATAGTTGTGTACTCAGATGAAAAGAAACATATCCATGCCTCATATTTTGATGACTCAGGGAGTAACTAGCATGTGTATAATAGCTATGAATCAGATTATGAGATGACTATGAAGGATTTACAAGAGAGTGCAACAGATCCAAAGGTGCATTTTATATCCTTCCTAGATCCTGTAAGTGAGAAATGATCACCTGGGATCAATCATCCTACATCAATCATTCACTTACCTACGATTACCAGACACATCCAACCATGTGTGAGTAGCTGCAAGACAAAGCATGTTTTCTGTCACCAATCCAAAGGGTTTCGTCACTTTTTTTATGAGCTTGTAAGGGAGTACATGGAGTTACATATCCTTCATGCTTTGGAGCTGCCCAACTTTATCATGACTTCAACACTAGGAGGAAGGCTGGAAGATATGATCCATTTGTTGTCACGGTTGCATTATCTGTTGTTAATCACTGACAGAGTAAATGGTATTCCAGTTAGGAAGTTACTTAAATGGCTATGGTGGAAGTTCACTTTCACCTAACATTGTGTAAAAAATCATTAGTCTAGGGATGTACATAAATAAGCTCCTTCTGGAGCCCATGTATTTTCTTTCGTTTAGAGTTTTTACCAACCTGTAATCCTTAACAGAAAATATTTTGAGCTCGACTCCATAACCCAACAGCTAAGGCACTAGAAATACTTGTTCTTGGAAGCTAGCAGGGAGCATGCCATCCCTTGTGGAGCCAAATGTTATCACATGAACTTGTCAGAGTCCTGTGGGTTTGTGGTTTCTACCTAAGTCCGCGTTTTCCCCTCTCTCTCTCCTTTCCCAGACCAAGTCTTAAATTTCCCCCCCTTCGGGTTGTAAAATAGTTTTTGTTTTCCCCCCTTTGTGTTTAAAATGCCTTGGTCTCCCTGTTTTCCCAGCCCACAGGCAGTCATCCAAATACTCAATCATGCAGGCTGCAACCATGAAAACAAAGCACAAATTTCCTAACAATCCATTTTTGGCTTGAAGCACAAGGAGAGTTTTAGGCAATTTTAATATTTCAATGGTGGAGATGCATCAGGTGAATCGATCGACGACGTGCGTTCTTTCATAAGGTAAAAATTTGTGCGAAGTATAGTGCCGGAGAAAAATCCTGAAGTCAAAAGGTCGAGCAAATATTTAATCTGGGTCGTAGATCTCATTAGGAGAGATCAACGATGGAAAATGATTGCGAGAATCAGGAGTTAGAAATTTCGTTAAAGTTGTTCGTCAAAGGTCCGAACTCCCAAAACCGGAAATTAGCGTGGGCCATCCGATCTAGCAGGATGCATGGCACCAAATCTGAACTACGGATAAATTCATTTCGGGAAAAATGAAGTGAGGAATGCGCAAATTTCCTGAGTCCCAAAATGCCAAAGGACCGAAGTCCCAAGGTTCCGAAGTGCCAAAATTAATCTGGACCATTCAATTAAGAGGAACACGTGCCATCATATGAACAAATTCATAGTTTCGTGAATGAGAAGTTTTGAAGGGAGCTATCTTTCAAAGTCCCGAAAAGAAAAACCCCAAATCACTTTGAATATAAGCACTGGGTCATGGCCCGAGGTCATGTGGAAAGCAGGTCTGGGAGGAAATATTTGCACCCATCGTGTGAAGTTGGCCAAGGTCTGAATTCCTGAATCCTGAAATCAACAGGATCCATCCGATTCAAAGGCACGTGTGGCACCAGATCCGAGATTTCGCAGTTATGCCAATCGAAGGTTTTAGCATGGAGCATGGCATAAGATTGTGAAGCACAAAGTCATGAAGAACCCAGGAGTTGGGCCCATGGTCATATGGAAAACGTAGCCATAAACAAGGTTAAGAACCTATTGAGCGGCTGACGATTGGGGTTTTCAAGGAAGCAATCATGGTCGTCAAATTCAAAGCAAGTCCGATCGTCGATCTGAATGAGGCCCTTTCGCATGTTCGGGCATGGAGATATTTGGAATCAAGTGGAGTGAAGAATCCTGAAGGATGAAATATTGAAGCGCATTTGGATATGAGCACCAAGTTATGGCCTCAGGTTGCATGCAGGATGTAGCGATGGACAGGAGCTACGCCAAAGGCCGAAAGCACATGTATTGGTCACATAAGAATATTTGCATGGCCTCGAGGCATTGGGATTGACTCGAAGAAGTCGTGGGCACGGCCTGGAACATTCATGGGTGTCAGGCCTCGTCCTGATCCCGATGAAGGTAGTTAATGGAAATGGGGGCGAAAGTTGAGACCTCGTCTCACCCCATAAATGGAAAGAATACTGAGAATGGTCGTGGGGAGGAGATTGTCAATATGAAGTTTCCCGTGGGACAAATTTTCCTACAAAGCACATAACTAAGTTGAGATCACGTATGACATAAGAAGGCCTGCACAGGTTGACATAGTAGGTGTCGACTGTAAACTTTGAATGCAGGGGTCTGATCACATTCCTGGTGGTTGCATCATTTTTAGTATATATAGGGAGTTTTTATATTTTCTTAAGGTCGAATGGTTGAGCTAGGCTC
>CBVK0103327341.1:0-18874 GCA_900067695.1 Picea abies
TTTGTTCTCTGTTAGATAGAGCTTATTGTTTTCTGCATTATTATTTTCATAAAAGAGTGTTGGCACTGAGTCTCTGTTTGAGAGTAAGGGTCCTATTCTCTGAATGCAAGATATTTGTTCTTTCCCATTGCAATGTTATTTTAAATGTAATTCAGGATTCTTAATTTGAACTATAAAGAATTGCAATAGGAAGATTATTTTCTTGTGATTCAATTCAGAACCTCAGTTCACTTCAGCAAGTTTAGATAGGAATGATTTCTTTACTACAACACTAAATGCTTTTGGAATTGAGCATATACAGTGCACAACTATCTTTGAAACAAAATACTTCCCTGGGTTGATAATTTATGTTTCACTTGGTTGTTTGAATTAATGAAGCAATTATAGTGACCAACATCCTAGCATCATGTTCTCTTCCTCCTGAGCTTTACCAACACTTTGAAAAAGTGTTGGCTTCGTGCACTCCTTTCAATCACTCTCCTGAGTCTTGGACTTTATAGACTTACCTTCGCACTCCTTTCACTTACTCTTCCCTGATATTTACACTTCTATGAGTGTAGGTGCACTCCTTGTGCTCACTCTTTGCACTCCTTGCATTGGCCTTCCCTTGAGCTTTTACACTGCTCTAAGTGTAGGCACACTCCTTGCACTCACTCTATGCACTTCTTTCACTATTCCTTCTTATCGTATGACTGGTTCTGGTGTGCCCACCTAGCACGCTCCTCCCAAAACTCCTTATTGAGTTCTTTCTCACTCCTTGCATTGGATTTTTAGAGTTCTAACTACCTCTGGTGTGGACTCCTTGCACTGCCTTGAGAGCCCAGAACACTCAAAAATTCACACGGATAGGGAATTCTATCTATTCCTGCAAAGGGAACATTTATATACTCATGGAATTCATAAACATTCAGTAAACATTCACAAAAAAAACACTCATTCACAGAGAACATGCATAGAGATTAATATACAGGGAAATCTTCTTTTCTATTAAATCTAGATTCTTTTTACAATAGTTTTCAAGACTGGACTACAATAGAGTCTCAGTTCTTCTCTCCTCTCCAAAATTCTCCTCTCTTGAGAAATATTCTATTTTTTTTCTCTTCTCATGCATTATGATTTAAATACCTTGATCTACTTATGAAAGAGGGGCTTCTTGAGCCTTCCTCCACATACTACATTAAATTACAATTAATTTACAACTCATCCGAATAGGATCTAAGATCATTTTCCTATTAGCCATTAAATTCGACTTACATACAACATGTAAAAATACAGTGGCTATACCATCCTCGAGCCTTTACAACATTAATTACATTAAATTTGAGACTTAAACCCAAAATCAGAAGGTTGGTGCTTCTCTCTCCTAGAGACCTGCTCCCTCCATGGCTACTGACACACAACTGAGTAGGAGTGATTCTCCTGCATCAAAGGTCAAAAAATAAGTCAGTTATTCTAGAAGCTCCTAGAAGGTCCTCAAGAAGTTTACTATTCAAAGTGGTTGTAACTAGGAGTTAATCATGGGAAACGTTGTTGCAATAAGAAAATAATTAAAAATAAATTAGTTGCAACAAGAAGTGGTGAGTTTGCTAATTATGGGTAAAGTAGTTGCAAGTGGGTAAAATATTTGAAAGTGGGTTAGTCCTAAAAGAGGGAAGTTGGGTAAAACAGTTAGAAGATGACCCCTAAGGAAGGCAGTTGGAGAGTATAAATAAAAGAGAAAGAAACTGCCATTAACACCTATTGAGGTCACTGAATATCAATCTTGTTAAATGTTTATTGCATGTACTCATTGATACATTTGACATTGTGCAAGTATGAGGTAGTGAAATAAAAGCGATGAAATTTTTTTTTAGCTACAAACGAGAGTGGGAAAATATGAGAAAACCCTAATTAGGGTCATCCCTGCTGGTTAAGTAGTGAAGGTCCTATGAGGCATCCCTCTGAGACGTTTATATCCTATCATGTGAGGCTCCGCTAGACAACCCCTTTCGTTATGCAAGGCTAAAGGATGAGATGTGGTTTAGTTTGCATAGGTTCAGGAGAGGCTACATGTAAGTGTGACAGTGGTCAGGTACAACAGATCTATCAACAAGATCGAAAGGTATGTTATATGCTTGTATGTAGTTGGATGTTGGTGATTGTGTGAGATATGGTTATGGGAGGTTGAGTATTTTCCATGGAGGGAATAGTGGTTGTATGGTACATATTATATGAGACATACTTACATAGGCCACATATTGTTCGGTATATTGTTGAGGCATTGTGGTGAGAATTTTTCCCCTATGGAAAAGTAGAGTTCCCCTCACTTAGGTTCCCTATAAGTGAGATAGAATATAACAAATGGACACTTACATCCTCCTAACAAACCATTATATTTTCTTGTGGGAGGGTTGATATAGAGGATAAGAGGTATGTTTACCTAATTTTTGACATTCGTCCTCATCGCTCCAGCGGTTGAGCTCCAATCCAAGAAACCCCCTTGCAATGTCGATCCTGTAAGAGAAAAGGAACCTTCTCCTACTACTATCTATGATTAAGTAATAAAAACCCTACCAACTGATAACTTAAAAAAAAGTAATCATATAAACAAAAAATGAATAATAAATCTTAAGAGAAATAGGCCAAGTTATTTTATTAAATTAAAAGCAAGAAGTTTACAACCTGATGATGCTGCAATCCTCCAAGCTTCCTTCTTTGGCCCTTGAACATGAATCCAACTAAACTTCTTCATAATCAAATGTTTGGATCTCCTTGACAAGTTTATAAGTTTGATATACTTCCTTTCCATTCCCCCTCACTCTGAAATCACCTAGTTAAATAGATGTAGGAAGGGATAACGACTAGGATAAACCAGGAATGTAGTTGAGGATAAGGTGGATTAGGTTAGGATTGATATTATATCCATGGTTATATTTTATCTCAATATAGGATGGAAGGAAAATTGAAACATATCTTTATGAAAACAAGAAAATAAACCAAGAACTATCCAGAACTTCGTCGAGAGATGCCCCTAGATTCATGGGATTTGACCAAATCTGCATGGATGCTACCCTATATAGGAAGAAAGAGTGTCCATGATGCTCCCCTAACAATGTGTTAAGGATATGGATTCTCCCCCAGAGTGGGTAAGGGGGATTCCATGGTCAAACAAGCCTAGAAAGACAAGGGGGAAAGTGATATTTTTACCCTCAAATGATGTTTTTCTTCCTCTCACTTCACAAGGAATCATGGCATGTGAGTTTTACATGGTAACAATGTTGGAATACTTAGGAAAGTGTGACATTTATTCCATGACATTGTTCCATGGCAACCATGACACTTAGGGTGAGCTGTCAGTAGTATGACACTTAGCAAAGTGAAATGCGACACTTAGCTAAGTGTGACAAAATGGCGTATAACAGATGCCCCCCAAAGTGTGAGGTCAAAGAAGAAAACTATGGCCGAAACACTTTACAAGAATTCTTGAGTCAAGGGACTAAAGTCAGAAGACCTATCAGAAAATTTGTTAGGGACCTAACCTCCCTAACCCCTCATGTAGGTAGAATAATATAATTCCATGTAATAAAGGCCAATATTAATAAGGCCTAGAAATAAGGAAGAATAAGTCAAATGTAAGAAGACCTAATAGAAGCTTCTTCTTCTAGAAGGATCTTCCTCTAGATTGTTCTTTTGGATAGATAGATTTAGTATAAATAGGAATAGAGGGTATGAGAAAAGTTGTCTTGAACATTATTGTAATAGAGCTCTACTCTGTTGGAGGTTTCCCCCTTGAAGAGGAAAGTGAACATTGCTATCATTAATCATGGTGCTCTTTCTGGTATTATTTTGGTTATATCATTGTTGCTAAAATATTTTTGTTTTGCATACTATTTTATATCTAGAATACTACAACTGGTATCAGAGCACCTTCCTTGTCAAAATATTGTGCGTTAATTTTTTTTGAGGGTAGAGACGTATTCTAGCATCTTAAAGCTATAGAGATATGTTGTTCAATGCATAAATCCATGGTAGGGGAAGCATACACACATGAAATACAAGTGGTTTTTAAATGCACATATCTTGGCCACCCTTTTAACCCTTGTTGGTACCCCTTCGAGTGGTATTGCATCAGACAACACCTGTATACGGTTCATCCTAGATATCCTGAAGCCCTCCATAGATAAATCAATCGATCGCTGGATTGCTATAGTGTTGGACATATTGTCATTGATGTCAAAAGTCATGATAAGTTGTTATGATTGCAACATGAATCAATCATGAACATTTATACAGTTGGAATTAGTGTTAGGAAGGCCAATAAGGTCTATCCATGTGTAATGAAGGGTCAATGATGGAAAGAGAATGCAACAGAGCAACAAGGTTATATCAGGAGTAATCACACATAAGACATAACGTGAGGTGTAGAGGAATCTACCTAAAATATCAGGAGAGGAAGCATATTAGATCACACAATATCAGATCATGCAGATATCCTTGGTTCAATTGGAAACCGAGTATAACCCCCGCCCCCCCAAAAAAAAACTAAGAAGAGATGGCACACAAGAGGCTCAGAAGAAATGATGCACAAAAGTTGTCCATTATCATTACAGGACAAACCAATACCATCAGATATGATATTTATAAGAGAACGACCGTTGGAGGATTGGTCAATGATCAAATCAAGTCATGAAAGTTGGATATGCAAGCGCTAGATCGAGGGTAGGGATTGATTGCAGAGAGAGAAGAGAGAATTAAACAATGCGTTAATTCCAATCTTGCAATTAGTCTAGACTATCAGATTACAAGAGAATGATTGTTGGAGAACTAGTCAATGATCATATCAAGTCGTGACCATTGGATATGCAAGAAGAATATCTAGGGCAGGGATTGATTGTGGAGCGCGAACGGAGAATTAAACTACACGTTATTTCCAATTTCACAATTAGTCTAGACCATCAGATCTCATCGATTCAAAGATCAACAATTGTGGTTGATCCACCGAAAATCACACAACTTCAAATTGCAGATTTTGGGCGATGGGATAAACCAAATGAAATTTATGGTTCTGCAATCTACATCTACCATCAATGGTCACCCTCCAATAAGATCTATAGTTGGAATTAGTTCCACTACCAAACAAGAAGTTTCCATTCCGGAAGTCAACGATAGTTTTAAATTTTATGCTAGTTGAGGACCCCACAATCATCCCTAATCATTGATCTACTCGAGGATCATTCTCGATTGTTCGATCATGGAGGAAACCTGCATAAAGAAGGAAAAAAATTATGTTTGTTGATGTAGATTTCGGGACAAATCGAGACCGTCAGATCAAGTGGAAGTCAGAAGAATTAGTTCTCAACTGACAGATATAAAGCAGGAGCTTTGAAAGATATCTTATCCATTGGATTAAATAAGAGTAGAACAACATTCAACCTTGATGTTGAATACTCCGAAGAAAACAAGTTGTCTGATCCATGAAACACTTTGCATAATATACCAACCATTAGATCGAGTAAAGTGGAAGGACAGTGTAAGCCACAAATGTTGATCCAGATTTTATGAGCATAATGAAATGAATACAAATTATTAAAATATTCTTAACATAGAATAACATAGATACAGTAAAACTAATTTTCTATTCAATAAGGAAATAAGCTGAAACTGTAAAATGTAGCGGAAATCAAGCTTGTTGGAATGGTGGCGGCTTATCTCTTAGAAGAGATGTGATGGTTGTGCTCATTCACAAGAAGATGATTACAATGAGGATTTGAAGGAATTTTTACAATAAACAGGAATTTAGAAAACCCTAGAGATCCAAAAACCTAACCCTAGGAGATGAAGCGCCAAAAGTCATGTGGGCCCTGTTTGGGTAAGTTAGTACATCAACTTCCCCAAAAACCTAACCCTAGGAGATGAAGCGCCAAAAGTCATGTGGGCCCTGTTTGGGTAAGTTAGTACATCAACTTCCTGGGGTCGTAACTTTTGCATACGATCTTCATTTTAGGTGCACGATATCCCGTTGAAAATGTATCATCGAGGAGATTCATTTTGGGGGCTCAATTAGAGACTTTGACTATCATTGAGAATGTCGATCCCGAAAAACCTTCATTTAGGCCTTGAAAATGGCTCCGGAAGTTAAAAACTGCTAAAATTAGTAAATTGCCAAAAATCTGTTTTGAACAAGTTGGAAAAGGTGGGTGGCTAGAGATATCCACCTGGATCAATCCTCTCTCACTAGGAAGCAATGGTATCCACTTCATTAATTTCCCCCATCAGATGAGGAAATTTCTGTTGAATTTGGCCCGGGTTAGCCACTTTCCTTGGTGCCGGAGTTGCCCTGCTTTGACGATTCGATAAAGTTGGTTCCTTGTTGTCGAGTGCCCTTGATTTGTGTGTCCACAATATGATCACTAGATTCCTATTTCATGCATTCAGGGTTGAGCTTTGTTGGTTTCAACTTCTCTTCTATCTTTGGCGTGTCCAATAATGGTGGGAAATATGGCCGAAGGAGAGCCACGTGAAGACTGGGTGCATACCAAGGAAAGGGGTAATGTTGAGGTCAAAAAAATTGTCACCCATAGCCTTGGTGATGGTGTACTACCCATAACAAAGTGGGAGAAGTTTCCAATGGGGCCCTGTAAGGAGTTCTTTCTGCAAGTGCAACCAAACTTTGTCTCCCACTTGAAACTTGTGTGGCACCCGATGTTGATCATGGTGTTTCTTGTACTTGGCATTAGAATTCTATAGTATATCCTGAACCTATTGGTGGATGTGTTAGATCTTCTCAATGAACCAGGTCTCTTTGTCATCTTCTAGTGGAGCAGTGGATAAGTCGGCTGAGGTGGCCACCAACGGTAGTGAAACATCCATGGGGCCCAATGGTTGGAATCCCAACCTCATCTGAAAGGGGTTGTGGCCAATTGAGTTATGCATGGATTGGTTGTAGCTATGATAGACATAGGGAAGAATATCATCCCATGTTGGGGGGTGTTTTGAATTGTACATGTACAATATATATACGATCATCTGATTGACGACCTCAGTTTGTCCATTTGTCTCGGGGTGGAAGGCAGTGGATTTGGTGAGCTTGGTATTTAGCAGTGACTAGAGGCTCGATTAGAATGTGATAAGGAATCAAATTTCATGGTCTGAGATAATGGTTTATGGTATCCAAAAATGTACCAATACTCATTCAAAGAAGATCTTGGTAGTGGCTTATGTTGTGATGTTCTTCTTGCAGGCAACTAGAATCGCCATCTTGGAAAAGCGATTAACAACCAAAAAAACATAGTCATTTCCCCTCTTGGTGGATGGGATTCCCAACATGTAGTCCATTGAGATGGATTCCCATGACCTATAAAGAGTAGGTAGAGGGGTGTACAAGCCCTATTTCTTAGTGGTCAGTTTGGAAATATCATAGGTGGTGCAGGACCTGATATACTTATCGACATCTTGTCGAATTTTCAGCCAGTAGAAATGATTCTGCAACACTGCCAATGTCTTTTCGATGCCAAAGTGTCCTTCCACACAACTGTAGTGAGATTCCCAAATCATATTCGCATGCTCTCTTGATGGAATGCAGAGATGACCCAGAAAACACAACAACCTGTCTTGAAGATGGAAATTAGCGACCATTGAGTTGGCGCCCAACATTTGGTAAGTGGTGGAGAAGTTAGGGTTTGTCTCATAGAGGTGGGGCCATCCGGAGGTCCTGTGGCTGAAAGATTCTAGCATCATGGTGAGTGTCGAAACTAGAGGTCAGCTAAGGGAATCAACAACTTGGTTGGTACTTCTTGTTTTATAATTGATGTTGAGGTGGAACCGCTGTAAGTATGTGGACCACTTCTGATGGCGGTCATTCTGCAATTTTCCTTGGGTCCGCATGAACTGTAGTGGCTTGCTGTAACGTCCTTGACCACCCATGACCAAGCCACACTACAATATGGTATCAGATCTTCATTTCCAACACTAAGCCTAGATGGGCCATAAAGGTTCAGTTGAAGCGAAGATTCACAGAAGATTAATTTCAAAGTGACAAATTTCAAGTCACAGAGCGTCCATGGAAAATTTTTGGCATCGCGCGAAAAATGTTGGCATGTAGGTGTGCGCAGTAAATTGTGGTTCCGCACAAAAGAATATTGTGTGTGGATGCACGCACTGAATTTAGCATTGCACAGTGAGCACACACATAGTAATGTGCACGTGGGGTGCACAAGTATTGCAAAACATAAAGGAGTTTGGTTGGTTCACTCATAGTATGAGTGTAAGTTGTCTCACGACAGTGTAGTCAATGGTTCGCACAGATTATTGTGCGTGGTGGGGCATATTGAAATTCAACATGGTACAATGCATAGGGTGAAATGCATGTGGAATATCAGTGCATGATACCAAAACTGTTCACAATGGATATTGGCACACAACACAAAAGTAGTGAGCGCAAGTTATTGGTGCAACGAAGAAGAAATGCATAGTGGATATAGGTGCGCGGAAGCACAATTTATCTTGTGGTGTTGATGTGCATGATAAATATGGGTGTACAGGTTGAATTTTTGTATGTGCAAAGTCATTTGGAAGGCGATGAGTCTGAGTTAATAGAAAATTTGCATGATATTAGAGGAAAAAGAAACACACAACCGCATCAGAGCATTATTTAAAATGAATTCAGAGTTGGTTGTGAAGAAATAAATATAGCCTAAATTGCTAAGCTAAGAGCATCTTGGAAATGAATTCTGAGTTTTACATTCCTCCAATTCAGACAGATGGAAGTAAAATATAAGATTACAAGAAAAGCATACTATGAAAGAAAACAAGACTCATAACACCACCAATTAGAATCTTGTAATAAATAGTCCAAAGTCCACTTCTTCATTTATATAATTGTATTAATCCCAAAATTACAAAAAGGGAATGATAACAGTTATCCTATGGTAAAGGGACTGTTTAAGAATAGGACTATCATCTCTGGTGCCCTTTACCTCTGCTACCATCTGATCAAAAATTTCTGAAATGTACTTTTATTCGAGGACTCATTTCAACTTAGCAATCTCCTCCTTTAAAGTATCTAACCAGACCAGTTGATTCTCTCCAACAATTTCAGTCATTTTAGTGATGGTTTCTTTCTTCTGTCTCTTGCTCCATTTCTTCTTAACAACTGGTCTGTTAATGATTATATCTCTCATGGTAGGATTTAGCCTAGATTCCAATTTCGAGTCTGTGGCAGGTTCTGTGTGAAACTTAGTCACTAGTATCTTCATAATTATCCTTTCCTTCTTACTCGTAGGAAAACATGCCATGTTGCCTGAAGAACCAGTCTCACTAGATATAGCTTTTTCCATGTACCTCAATTTCGTGGACAACGAAATGCTTTTACAGAGATCAGAAGGTTGCGCAAATGTAGAGATTAATCCAGTTATGGATAATATGATGCCTCCATACTTGAGAATTGGTAGTTATAGAGTCCCAATCATGAATCACATACAGACTTACGTACAAATACGTTGGTTTTCGTGCACGATTAATCCATTTCAAATGATTATCTTTTGAGTTCATTATATGGTGGTGTTCACTTGACATCATACAACTGTGAAGTACCAAACGAGTGAAATGAGGTGAACTGACTAGCCATTTCCCCTTCCACGAGTGGTGGTTTTGACATATTGAAACACGTGACATCAGGACTTTGGAAAAAGTGGTTTCGACAAACCGCCTTTTACCTAGATGTATCTATGAAGGCACTGCATGTCTATGTTCTCAAGACTTGGGTCTTATCTAGAATTGTCATGGTGATAACACCAAGAAATAAGAAGAGATAATTCTGATGTATATATTGAACCAAAATGGTTCATAGTTTTCATGAATTGTTGAATTGTTAGCTTGATAAGTTTCGATGGCTGGACGTTTTGCAGAATTAAAAAAAACTAGATCAGATCAGATGAATGCATATTCCATAGGAATGGAAGAGACATAGGGGAATTACAGTCATCAAGATGAGAGCAGAGGGATGGATTTCCATTTGGGCATTGAAGGAACAAACTCGAATGGACATGGAGAAGAAAGGAATGAAAATATGAATATGGCAGAGACCATTAAAAATTTGTAGAAGGATGTACAAAGCCATAAAGATGATAATGAAAGGGTTATGAGAGCCAAGGAGAAGTAGGATGACTTCAACATGAAGTTATTGGAGGGCTTTAACATAATAGATAATCAATTGGTTAAGTAGAGTGGCTTAAGAAAATCTGGAAGTCACAAGCCTTCAGATGAGAAAAGAAAATCAAGAAGTGTTAGCAAATACCACCATCACTCCCTAAGGAATTCCAATAAGAGAGAAGGCAACAAATCAAGTCCATCCCCTATCATAAGGAATGATAGGTCTGAGGTGGATGAGCTACGAGGAGAAATGAACAAAATCAAACATCCTACATTTGATGGTGAGCACAAGAAGGATGAAGATATAGAAACATGGTTGATGGGCATGAGAAAGTATTTTCAATTGCATAATTATTCTTCTCATGCAGAAGGTAGAATTACTATCTATCAACTCAAGGGAAATGCATCCATGTGGTGGGATCAGCTTGTGCAGGTGCAACACATTAAAGAGAAAAGTGTTACTTGGAGGGAATTCAAGAAGTATTTTGAGAAGAAATACTTGACTAAAAGATACTATGACAAGAAATTAAAGAATTCTTTGAACTCAATCTTGGAAGTATGACCATAGATGAATATGAGAGAAGGTTTCTATAACTGTTGAAGTATGTCTCTTTCAGCAAGGATGAGACAGTCAAAATTCAAAGGTATTTGAGTGGATTTCCATCATTCATCAGTGACAAAATACAGTATGATGATCCCAAGACATTGGAAGAGACCATAAGACAAGATAAATGCCTATATGATCAACATAAAGCAAGGCCAACTTTCAAAAAGGCTTGGGAAGACAAAAAGAAATTCAAGATGGATCAGAGGAAGAAGGGAGATAAGCCACCATTCTTCAAAAATAATCCACAAGGACAACGAGCTTCTAAAGAACCTAGAACAATTGACGCAGGGAGTCAAAGGCCAAGGAAACTACCTATTCAATGTTGGGGTTTTAAAGGAGATCATAGGTTCAGAGATTGTCCTCACAGAGGTGAAAAAGGTAGGGTTGTTCACAATGTACAACAAGATGAAACAATGGAGGACATGGGCATATATGTGACAAGGATATATGCATCCCTAAAAAACAAGAAAGCAGAGTATCAATCCCACATGGTTGAAGTGGAAGGTATGATCAACAACCAAACCATTGTTATTTTAATTGATTCAGGAGCTAGTCATAGTTATATAGACTCTAATATGGTGGAAAGTTTGCAATTGACAAGAAAAAAACATGGGAAATCCTAGTTGGTGCAGTTGGCTATAGGATCCAGAAGAAAAGTTAATGAGATGGTTAAGTCATGCCTCATGGACATGAATGGACTGAACACCAAGGCAGATTTGAACATCTTTCCTTTAGGTTCTTATGATTGTCTAATTGGGATGGATTGGTTGGACCAAAATCGTGCTCTCCTGGAATGTCATAACAAAGAATTTACTTGCTTGGATGATGAAGGGAAACTAAGAAAAGTGCAGGGAATTCCCAGAGAAGTAACCATCAGAGAAATTTCATCATTGCAGCCAAAGAAATGTTACAGAAAAGGATGTCAAATATTTGCAGCTCATATAGAAGAGACACCTAAAGATAAGGTGCCAAATTTGGAAGATTATGCAGTCCTGGAAGAATTTGAAGATGTGTTCAAGGAAGTACCAAGAATACCCCCAAAGAGAGACATTGTTTTCTTTATAAATCTAATGCTTGGAGTAGCCCTAGTGTCAATGACTCCTTACAGAATGAGTACACCAGAATTGAAGGAGTTGCAAATGCATCTTGAATAACTTTTGAATAAGGGGTATATACGCCCAAGTGTGTCACCTTGGGGTGCCCCAATCTTTTTGTGAAAAATAAAGATGGAACACTAAGATTGTGCATTGACTTCAAACATTTGAATAAAGTGACTGTTAAGAACAAGTATCCTCTGCCAAGGATTGATGATCTCTTTGATCAATTGAAGGATGCGAAGATATTTTCAAAGATAGATCTCAGATCAAGATACCATCAGGTAAGGATTAAAGAAGAAGATATCATCAAGACCACCTTCAGGACAAGGTATGGTCATTATGAGTTCACAGTGGTGCCATTTGGGTTGTCAAATGCACCAACTGTTTTCATGTGCTTAATGAATGGTGTTTTCTGAGAATATCTGGACAAGCTTGTCATTGTCTTTTGGATGACATTCTTATATATTTTGAGTTAGAGGAAGAGCATGAACATCATTTGAGGATGGTGTTGCAAGTATTAAGGGAGCATTAGTTGTATGCCAAATTGAGAAAGTGCTAATTTTATCAGAAACAAATTCATTATTTGAGGCATATCATTTCAAAGGATGGGAGAGCAATGGATCCTGAGAAGATAGAAGCCATTAGAGAATGGTCAACACCGAATAATGTGAAAGAGGTGAGATAATTCATGGGTCTTGCAGGCTACTACAAAATATTTATTGAAGGATTCTCAAAGATTGCATGCCCAATCACTTCCTTGCAAAGAAAGGGTGTGAAGTTTCAGTGGACACTAGATTGTGAAAAGAGTTTCCAACACTTGAAACAATTATTGACAAGTGCTCCAGTATTAAGGATTGCATACCCAAATGAAGACTTCATTGTATGCACATATGCATGTAATAAAGGACTTGGTGGAGTCCTCAGTCAAAATGGTTTTGTTATATGTTATGAAACAAGGAAGTTGAAGGATCATGAAAGAAACTATGCCACTCATGATTTGGAGTTGGCAGCCATAGTGCATGCCTTGAGAAAATGGAGACACTACCTCATGGGGAAGAGGTTTGAGCTAAGAATAGACCACAATGGTCTGAAATATTTATTTGATCATCCAAATCTAAATGCTAGGCAAAGTAGATGGCTAGAATTTTTAAGCGAATATGACTTTGATATAAAGAATATCAAGGGGAAAGAGAATAAAGTGGCTGATGCACTCAGTAGGAGGGTGCATGAACTACATGATACAACCATTAGCATGTATCAGACTGATATTAAAAGAAAAATTCTAGAGGCTACAAATGAAGATCTGCAATACAGTGAATTGGTAGAAAAGATACAACAGGGTAAGATGCCATAAAAGGTGGATAATTATAATTTGGGAATAGATGAAATACTACTGCACAAGAACATAATTTTTGTTCCAAATGTCCAGGACTTGAAACATATAATTTTGCATGAAATGCATAATGTCCCTTATGTAGGGCACCTTGGATATCAAAACACCATGATAGTGATCAAGAGCCATTACTTTTGGCCAGGTATGAAGAAAGAGATCGCTGAATACATCGCTAGATGTATGGAATTCCAGAAAGTTAAAGTTGAGCATAGGAACCCAGTAGGGTTGTTGCAACCTTTTTCCATTCTTGAATGGAAGTGGGAAGTGGTGACAATGGATTTTATTATGGGATTTCCTAGAATAGGCAAGCTGCATGATTCGATCATGGTGGTGGTGGACAAGATTACAAAAGATGCCCATTTTATTTCATTGAAAAATACTCACAAGGCAACAGATGTTGCTGATATTTTCATGAAGGAAGTGGCACGATTGCACAAAATTCCTAAAATAATTGTGTCCAATAGAGACCTGAAATTCACTTCCAATTTCTGGAAAGGATTGTTCAAAGGATTCAAAACAAATATGAAATTTAGTACAACTTATCATCCTGAGTCTGATGGACAGACAGAGAGGGTGAAGAAAGTGATAGAAGACATACTGAGAATATATATGTGATGGACAAACCATCGAAATGGGAGGACTACCTGCATTTGGTAGAATTCGCTTACAACAATGGGTATCAGGCATTGTTGAATATGACACCCTTTGAAGCACTTTAGGGCAAAAAGTGAAATACTCCAGTAAGATGGGATAATCCAACTGATAGGACAATAGTTGGGCTAGAATTTCTCAAGGAGATGGAGGACCAAATGATAAAAATTAAGAAGAATTTAAAAGTTTCCCAAGACAGGCAGAAAATTTATGCTGATAAGAACATAACCCACAAAGAGTTCGAAGTGGGTGATCATGTTTTCTTGAAGGTGAAAGCTAACAGGAGTTCACTGAAGCTAGGAAGCTGTGCCAAGTTGGAAGCCAGATTTTGTAGGCCATTTGAAATCCTAGAGAGGATTGGTCTAGTTGCTTGTATGATTGCATTGTCTGCATCTATGTATATTCATAATGTATTCCATGTATCATTGCTAAAGAAATATATACTTGATGCTAATCATGTTATTGATTGGAATGAGATTCAGGTGGAGCAAGAAGCCACTTTTCAAGTGCATTTGGTGCACATTTTGGACCGGAAAATCAAGCAGCTTTGGAATTGAGCCATAGGGCTTGTAAAGGTCCAATGGACCTGGTACGGTCCTGAAGACACTACTTGGGAGAATGAGGATGCAATGCAGACATAATACCCACATCGTTTTGAGGATTTTTTAAAATTTTGTTGTATATGGGTATATGATGCACTGAGGATAGTGCATAAATAAGGGGAGGGGATTGTAATATCCCTCAGCCGAACCCAATTGTAAATGTAATGTAAGTGTACTTAAGCTAGTGAGCTATTTTGACATCATTTTGTAATGCACCTTTCATGGCATAGTGCGTGCATGCACTACATAGTAAAATGATGTAGTGTGCACATTCCTGGATATCGCGCGCAGTAACTAAAGTGCGCACAATATGGAGGTCAATGAGCCTTGTGTATATGATATGTGTTATAGGCTGGTGAGCTAGTTATTATAAGTTGGGATGCTTATGTTTTGGAATTAGGCCAAAGTGCCTAGATATTAAAGGCCAGTGCACCTATTTTGTATATGTCTCATGATTAATATAAAATACATCACTATGTGCAAACTGACCACAATAAAATATAAGGGGGACTAAACATTACCATTTAGGGAAAGGGAGGGCCAAAAGTTAAGGGAAAGGGATAAGCTAGAGATCTTAAGCCAAAAAGGAATATTATATTAATATTTCTTAAAACATAAAGTATGGATAATTATTTTATCCTAAGTTCTAAAGTTGGCGACAAGTGGACCAAAGTAGCTTCCAACATGACAAGTGTCAAGTTGGGGACATGATTAAATATCGTGGGGAATTATCTCATTTGGACACCTTCACCATCATTCTTACGATCACCTCCACCATAATTCTTACGATCATCTCTCCCATGATTCCTTCCATCATTCAGGCATCCAGTCAATGATTCCATGATCATTTTTCACTCACGCGGTCAATTATCCTTCATACATTCATTTCACATTATATGAGCATGTTTCCATAACCATTTCCTGATGGTGTACCTGGTTAGCTTGGGAGTGAGATTGAAGAAGTGGGTTGTCAGGCCCGTGGGAAATTGAAGAGGTGGGTTTTCAGGCCCATGAGCAATTCTCTGAGCAAGAGAATTGTTGGGAATTGATTTCCTGAAGGTGCTAAACTGCAACTACAGTGCTTTGAGACTTCCTGTCTAGCCTATTGCTGAAGCCCTGGAAGGGAAGTGGGGCAGTCGAAGGACTGTTGAGCAGAGAAGGGGCACACTTCCTTGGGTGGGATAGGCATGTGGGGAATGAGAGGCTTTAGGCTATTAGTTGAGTAAGAACTTGAGACAGAGTCTTTCATATTGTCTATGAGCCTTTAGCCTAGTTAGGAATCCCTTTACCCGGGTGGAGTTTAGTCCCAGCTCAGGGGTGACTCACTGTTGAGAGTGATGAACAGTGTAGTCTAAGGCTGGGAGGTTCGTGGATGGTCTACACGCAGTTGGTGATAATATTTCCAAGATAAGTACCAATCGTGTGATAAAATTACATGCTTCATTGTTATTTACGTGCTTATATTACGGGTTATCATATGTGTGATTATAACTGTCTATATGTTTATGGGTATTTCCCTGTATATGTTGCATGTATGTGTTTACTGTTATTTCAGTATGAAATCGTATATTTATAGAATGTAATTGTTTGTTTACTTTTATATGTAAAGCTTCTGCAAGAGTGTTGTATGTATATGTTATAATTGCATGCAGTTTGAAGAGAAAATTTATGTGGCATAACTCATTTGAATACTGGGTATGTTAGAGTATGTTCCGCAGTGAGAGAACGAAAGTGTTCCCTCGTGTAGCCTGGCATTTGAAGGCTGGGAATGTTACACACATGGTTTCAGAGCTAAGTAAAGAATCTGAGGAGTGGCATGCCCAGCTGGTGTGAGGTTGAGGATGTTACACTTGTGATCAATGTGGATGACTGTATCCTTCCAAATAATGTAATGTATCAACTAGCGGAAGGATTGCAGAATGGAGTACATTTATTTGTCATAAGTAGGGTACTTACAAACAACATCTGATAGTGTCTCACTATGATATGCCATGGGGTGGCTATGTTGAGTGAGAACGATGCTCACAACATATTCTGAAGCATCTGTCTCGATATCAAAGGGATGTTGCAAGTCCAGTAATGAAATTACCGAGGATGAACTCAAACACTTCTTAAAGTCATCGAAGTCTTGTTTTTGGGATAGGCCCCACACAAATTTTTCCTTACCGCCACCCCTGGTTACTTGGTTGAGGGCCCATGTGATATGAGAGAATCCCAACATGAACCTACGATTGAAATTGGTGAGGCCCAATAATCTCTAAATTTAAGTGAGTGTGGTTGGGGCTGGCCAGTCACAAATGATCTAGATCTTGGTTGGATCCACATGCACACCATGCCAGTCAACGATGTAGCCTAAGTAATGGACCCTGTCCATGTCGAAGGATCATTTTTCCAAGTTTGCATATAGTTTGTGTTGTCGTAGGGTGTGTAAAACCTGTTGAATATGTTGCAAGTGTTCTTCCCACGTCTTGCTGTAGACAAGGATGTCATCCAGATACACCACTACAAAACTATTGGTGAAAGGTCATAGGATATCGTCCATCATCCTCATAGAATTTATTGGAGCATTTGTTAAACCAAAGGGCATGACCAACCATTCAAAAAGACCTTCTTTTGACTTGAAGGCGGTCTTCCATACATCTATTTGTTCTATTGGGACCTGGTGATATCTAGACTTCAGATCAATCTTACTGAAGTATTTGACCCCTGTGAGCTGATCAAGGAGGTTGTCAATTCATGGAATCAGGTACCATTTTTAGACCATGATTTTATTTAGGGCCTGGTAATCAATGCATATTTTGCAGGTCCTATCTTTCTTATGCACCAACATGATTGGGCTCCCACAAGGCGATGAGATGGGACATATGTGCCCCTTATGGAGCAGTTCTTGGATCTACCTCTTGATCTCCTCATTTTCTAACAGAGAGAAGAAGTATACTAAACCATTGGATAGTGGTGCACCTAAGGTCAGATCGATGGGATGATTGACCTAGCAGTGCAGAGGTACCCTGTTAGGAGACGAAAATATATATGAGTATTCTTCCACGGCCTTATCGGCTTGCTTCTGTTGTGTGGAGAGATTGGTTGAGAAGGCCCTGGATGTGGCTGAGATATTTTGCTCACTCTGAGAGTGAATCACAAAGAAGACAAATTTCTCGGTCTGAGAGATGAACTTCGTGCATTGCTTGGTAGAGATCAAGGAAATAGCACTAGGAAGGACTGCCTCGGATATCCTGTACAATTTACTGTTCAAAGTAATAACACCACGAGGCCTATAATCATATATAGCATGATGTTTCCATAAATAATATTGGCCCAAAATAATATTACAAACTTCAAGAGGAGCTACATCACATAATACATCGTCTTTGAAGGGATTGATGTCATACGACATTTAACACTGTTGGCTAACATGAAGAGTGCTTCCTTGGTGAAGCCATCTAATGGTATAGGGTTGTGAGTGTGACATTTTCGACAGGGCCAGCCACTTTATGACCTATGCTAAGATCAGGTTCTTTTGGCTACCACTATTGTCACAGGAGAATCCCCCTGTGGAAAAGTGGATTTCCTCTTGGATGCTAGACCCCTAACTCCAATACATAAAGTGCTATTATGGACACTGACATTCCTTTATCATAAAGTTAAACAATTAAACAAGAAGAGGGAAGAAAGGAAAGTACCTTTTTACCAACGTTTGTCCTTGCTCACTCTAGGTTGATCTTGATCTCCAAGTTCAGTTGAAGGTCCTATGGTACATGAGCAACAACAACAATACTTCCTGCTCTACTATGATTATCTTTATAATGAATCTATGAAAGAAACAAGTTCATATACACAAACTTTAAAGGAAACAGGCCAAGAATGAATTTATATTAATGAGAACAAAGTGTTGCTTACAACCATGGATGTAGTGCAACAACTTCACCAAGATCCCTTTGTCTAGACCCTTGCTCAAATAATCCACACACACAAAATGCTGATGCTTCAATGATATCTCCCTTATGAGATCATAAGTTAGATGCTTTACAATGTCTCTCCCTTTCACCATGAGAAGGCTTTCTTATATAGTCTTGGAGAGGCCTAACCACTTGAGAGATATTTGGGATAAGTTGAGGATTCTTCTCCTTCAATTGATAATATTCCCTAAGATCGAGGCTTGACCTCAAATTCAAATCCAACCACTTTTAGATATTGGGGGGATTCTTCCCTGATTTCTCTCAACAAACCAAAATTTACCCAAAAAAGGGGCAGTGCTCCCTCTGAATGGGGTATAGAGCATTCCAACACTCCCCTTGTTAAGCCCTAATATTGGATCATTAACCCTTAATTGGGGCATATCATATTATTAATGTTATTTTATTTATGTCGGCTTTAGGCCATTAGTTGTAATTATACC
>CBVK0103327366.1:0-10684 GCA_900067695.1 Picea abies
GACACTACTGGTAGTACTAGTAAAATGATCTAAAGGTACTGTATAGGTAACAGACGTCTCAGGCATTTGTGATGCTATAGGTTGATCAGGACTCACTCCTAGGTTTCCATAAAGATATCATACTTTTAAAGGGGTGAAAGTAGGATTAAAATTTATGATAGTGTGAGTCGGGGTCCTAAATGATTCACTTTGAAAATGGATCCTCGACTCTAGATCCTACGTTAGGTCTAGTAGGTACTTCACTATTCTCAACAACAATAATTTCTCCTGATGAGTTCATCTGAGGTAAAAGAAAATCTCGTCTAATACTCAACGATAGGTTTGGGTGGAGTCAGAAGTATTCTAAAGAATCTGAAACTATTTGGAACGCCTCTAAAGAGTGTGTGCTTCCAACTTCAGAAGCTACTTCGTTGTTGACTACTCCCTCGGGAGAGCCTTCTGGTAAATTAGGAAGAAAAGGGAGGTAACCTTCTGGATCTTCTGGGGGTATCCCTTGCATCCTATTTGAACGAATAAGGTCGATGTTGGATTAACCAAGTAAAGGAAAAAAATAAATCTATGGCCAACTAGGGAAACAAACAACACTCACTAATAAAATCTAGAAATCAAACCAAGAAAAAAAACCTTCTTATTTCGAAATCACTATTTGGTGATGAAATCCAATGTTGTGAAATCAAGACAAGAAGGGGTTGGGATAAATAAAGTGGAAAAGTTACATTGACGGCCTTCTTAACAGACTTACACCCTGGTGCAAGATCCCACACATAATCATGGGTATACCCTTCAAGGAGCCTGAGTGAGTTTGGCCTTCGTCGATTCCAGGTACCGTGAATACTTTCCCCTCCATAGTCTTTGTGTGTAAATACACTAGAGAGATAGGATATTAAGGTTACCAACTACAAATTTGATTCTTGGGGAAACAATTGATAGTCCGATCCATGCACAAAGGAAAGGTATCTATCCCAAAATCAACTCGATAGGCTCCCACACATTATCGCGGGTATACCTTCAAGTGACCCCCAATAATACACACAATCTATACACCAATACCAACAAAGGAGGGTGAGTAACTCTCCCAGTCCTAATGCGACCTCGTGATTCACCCTTGTGTTAGAAGGGCTTCCCTGGAAAAAATGTAGCAATATGATTTGAAGTCTCCCTATCACAAGATGCTATTGTGTGTTTTGATGCTTTGGAGAGTGTGCCTTACAACCTATTCCAAAGGACTATCCTAGCTAATGTTGGTGAAAAGAATTCCTAGAAATAAAAGTTTCTAATAAGTTTTAAAGTTACGATGTATTTTAGAGGTTGTTTACTCAAAAGGGAGATGGAAATGAAACTGATGAAGTTGTGACCTTGACCCAAGAAAATGCAAGAAGAGATGAATGGTCAATTTTCCAGTTCAATGAAGTATAATTACAGTATGGAGAAGGTATTTATTTTGAAATAGAAAAATATACGAATTACAATTTCTTAATTTCGAATGAACACAATTCCAAATAATTACAAACTACAAAATTTTCCAATTCTTCTCTTTAACAAATATTTCGAATGTAAAAATTTTCTTCTGAAAGATTACTAAAAAGAATAAATGAATTGAGTTCTTCCTTTCCCAAATCAAATCATGGATGCAATGATGAAAGGGAAACGTAATCCAAGAAAATTAAGACATTATCAACACAATTCCCAAATCAAACTCATAATATAGACAAAAATGAAAATGATAAGAAAGTTTTTGTCAAATACAAACAAAAAGTGTTTCTCAACCAACAAGCAATCTAGTAAGTGAAATCAATCCAAAACTTTAAATAAACCAAAAGAACCTTTGTCAAACAAGCACTTAGATTAAGAACCCGATATTATATCCTTGTGACAAATACCAAAAGAAACAAAATTGCAAAATCACGAAGAAAGACTTTCAATCACTGAAAACCAATCACAAGAAAGATTTAAACTCATGAATCAATCAAACACTAGTATCAGAAGTCCAACCTAGAAAAATAAGGAAAATATGGGAGAAAAAATACAAATTGACTCACTCCAACAAATCCTACGGGAGTCATCACAAGATGGGTGTGGGACACAGTGCGACGAGAAAAGGTCGTCACAAGCTACTAATATAGCACAATACAATGTCGTCACACTGGATTGGACAAGAAGGATGCGATGTCTGAGGGTCATTGTAGGCTGCAAATATGGTGCAGTGCGACAATCTCTGTAAATGAGGAAAAAAATGGAATAAAGACAAAAAATCTAATTGAACTTTCAAACCCAAGGAGTCCATATGGATCACCGATAGACTTAGAAAGTGAATTTAATTAGAGGAAGGAAGGCTAAAAGAAAATGGGAAGGAAAAAATCAAAAGGAAGTCGTATCCCCAGTATGGTCTCCAATTTTGTTATTGGATTAATCGATAAATGCAGGACATAAACATATATCCCTATATCCACCTGGATCTAGAACAAAACATAACAGAATATGATACTTTCCCTAAGCTCTAACTATTGAGTCTACTAGTTAACAAGAGATAGACAACATACCATTTAAACGTTATTTCCTCCTGCCATTGCCATCCTAGTTCCACTCTAGTACTCCTATGTTATTGAATCTGGAAGGGAACACAATCCAACCAAAGTGAAATCAATACAATGAACTCAACAAGAACCTATGTATGTGATCAAGGAATCATACAATAAAACAAGACAAGTTTTATGGGAAATAAACATATCATTGTATCATATTAAAATGAATGTGGAGATTACAACCAATGCTTTGATGTTGAAAGGTCCCCTTTCGATTTCCCTTTACTCCAACACACACACTTGCTCCAACCTTGAATGAATAACATCCACAATGACTTGATGAATAGAAGTGAGGCTCTTGAGCATGATTTGAAATAGAGTTCTCCATCCAATTCTTATCCTATTCAACCTTAGTCTTTGCCATGATAGATCCCTCTTTATATAGGGTAAAAGAGAGATGGTTGAGGATATTAGGATGATCCCACCAAATCAAAGAATCAAGTAGGATACAAACCATTTGGAGGCTACCTAATATTCTAGAAGATCCCCTTCTATAACTTTCGTGAAGTTTGAATTTTCCTTGGCTTTTGACATCATCGCACCCTAGCTATAGTGCAGCCTGCGGAGACGTTGTAGTCCAACTGTAGATCAGGGGGTGACAATCAGGCATCATCACACCCTGTTCCTTTCGTATCATGCGACGACCTTCCTTAATAAGGTTTTTAAGAAGGGAAATCCAATCGATTTCCTCATGGAAAAAGACTCTTTTTGGGAACATGAACACATGTTGTCAATGGATCACTGGGGTGACCAAAATAATGTGTAACATATGTGTTCACCGAGTTGCATGAGATTTTCTTTGGTGAATTTCTAATTATTCTAAATAAATGGTTAGAAAGGTTAGTGGAGAATACTAGAAGATATCGAATAGCAGCACTGAGGAACTGGACCCATGAGTTGGTAAAACATTTGAATTCAGTAAGTAATATTATTTCTCATGCAATCAATTTATGGTTGAATAACATATTGGGTGGTTGTATTATGGAATTTGCAATAGATTACAGCCAGTCATATAGTGTCACAAAGAGGGATTTATTTAAGGGTTGGTGCATAAGGTTATGAAAGCATTGGGTACCTGGATAAAGATGTTGTTGTGTGAAAAGTGTGATGATGATGAAATTTGCTTGCTAAGGGGATTTGCGGAAATAGGGGAACTAGGGATGACCAAGGGATAGTATGAAGATAGGAAAGAACAAAGAGACAAATTAATGAGGAAGGGAGGGAATGTGGATGTAGAGAAATGAAGAAGATATATCAAAAGAATAAGATGAATTTGGGGTAATCCGCAGTAGAATAAGTTACAAGAGGTCGAATACTAGGGATGAGAAAGGAGAGAAACACAATGCATATGAGCAGATAGAACCCTACACACTAATCTAGATCATAGAAATACCACTCAAAGAAGGAGAGGAAGAGGATTATCAGTTCAGTCCTATAATAGAAGAGTCATTAATTCCTACTCAGTCTAGATCTTGTGTCGAGTCCACAATCTCGTGTGTGTCACCTAAATCTAAGGTAACAATTGAAGATTTGTCGAAAGTACATTTAGTCAGTGGAGGAAGTCAGAGTAGTATTATTCAGAGTAGTGGAAGTGGTGCATTGAGTCAGATTCAACCAATATCACCAAGGGGAGGTACTACACAAAATAACATGGCGAGGTTAGGCAATACATTGATAATTCCAAAGTTTCAAGGAGTTGGGTCGGATGACCCAGAACAACACCTATTTGTATGTGAGACAATTTTGGTAGTGAATAATGTACATGATGAGGCCACAAATATTGTGTAGTTGGAAACAACATTTAGAGGTTGTGAATTAGTATGGTACATGAAATGACAAAGTATTACACCATCAGGTCAAGCTAGGTCCTTGGTAGAAATTCGACAAGCATTATTGAAAGAGTTCAAGAAGCCAAAGTTTGAGTCACAGTACATCACATAATTGAATTGAAGGAAATCAAATAGGTGCAGATTAAATCAGTTTGGGATTATGATTAAAGATTTAAGGATTTGATGGGTAGATTGACGTTTCAAATTCTTTATCAATAGCATAGAGAATGGTTTATTGTAGGTCTGTTTCCACACATTCACTTCCCATTGATACAACAGAAGGTTACATCGCAGCCTGAATCTTTGGAGATTATGATGAATCTAGAAGAATATCATATAGGATATGGTGGGGGGATGGCTCAAGTATAGATACAATTAGCTACCTTGTGAATCCAACTAGCATAACTGAGGAAAGGAAAGGAGAAGTAGGAGTAAGTTTGGTGTGTCAAGTGTAGACTAAAAGCCACCATAAGGACAAATTCCCAATCTTTGCATAATATTCGTTGTCTGGAACACCAAATCCATTACCAAGAGGAGGGTATTGTTTAATGTGTAAGACTTGGGGGCATCACTTTCCAAATTGTCCAATGTTGTAGAAATACTAGAGTACACCAAGGAATATATTTTGTAACTTTTTCAAGTCAAATGGGCACGAAGAGAAGGATTGTCTTGCATTCGATTTTATGAGAGATAGAACTTCATATATGTATAAAATTCAATATGAAAATGTCACGATAGAAGGAGATGTTCCATAGTATAAAAATCCAAGGGGTTTTAATCTAGGAGGCAGAGGAAGATTTGGTAGGAGTCGAGTTAGAGTAGTTTTTGGAAGAGATATATATGCTACAATTGTAATCAACTAGGACACTTAGCTCCTAACTGCCCAAACCCATGTACAACATGCACATATCGTAGAGCACTGGATCATGTGAAAAAAGACTTTCCTAAATTACTTGCGAAGTGGAAAGAAAGAGGGAATCAGAACATCCAAAATATATAAGAATAAATACATGACCAAGGACCAAAAATAGAAATTATCACACATGGAGGAGCTAGAACAAGGGCTGATGCGATAAATGGAGGGAGACACGTTGAGTAATGAGTGAGGAAATAAGTAGTTCTTGTGCTAACATTTTACCCTCAGAAAGAGAAAGAGACATATCAAAAGACAATGAAGGAGATACTAGGAATAGATTGAATAATATCAACATCATCTGTGCCTCCTTTGATTGATATGCGTTCAGTCTATGATCTTACTATCCCACAAAATCCATTTGAAAAGGTAAGTACTTTGAAAGAATTTTTGAAAATTTGTCTAGAGTTCATGAAAGATGAAATTGCATTGAATGTATTGTGTAGAATGATCGATCATTACACACAAGCAAGGGAACTTCCTACTACATATAAGGTAGTGAATTAGGTACTACGCAAAAAGAGGAAAAACCATGAGTTTAGATTAAGAGCGTAGATTGGGGAGTATGATGTGGACAATGTCATTTTAGATTTGGGTTATGATGTGAATGTGTTACCAATGTGTTGATGGGTCCAAATGGCCTATGAATCAGATGAGGGAGAACACCAGATGACAGGTCCCAATCATACCTACTCTCATTTGGTGTAGTGTTTCGCTCAAATTTATGGGCTTCGCTGTCACATAGAATTAAAAGAAATAAAAGGGTAAAGAAAATGAACTGCCCCCCAAATAGTTCTAACTAATTATAAGAATAATATAACTATAGGAAACTAATCTATTCTAACTAATTCTAACCTATGCTAGGAGCAAATCTAATAGATGTGTACAGTGAAAGGTAATATGTAGACAATATAAATAGTTCATGATAACCCAAGCATGTTAGAATAATAATATTGCAAAAATCATCTCAAATAGTTGAAGAAGAGAAATGTGACAACATCCCTACACTCATAAGAAATAACAACAACATGTGAATTCTAGATACTAAGCACAAAAATAGTTCACATGATCAATACCCATAAACGTAAATCACAAATACAAGTGTAGAATAATTCCACTATCATTTTCTAATAGTCATGACTTTAAAATGCCTTCTTCTCTTTCTTACTCAAAAGTAAAAGTAAAATCTATTGTTACAAAGGGAAACAATCCTTCTTCCATTCAACTAGCTCTCTTTCATTAAACAAGAGTGAGACTCTTCATCTCTCAAAGCTATTTGTTTCATTCCCCCCACCCCCAATTTATTTTTTACATTTCGAAAAAAAATATATGTGGGAGTTAAAATTGGAATTTGAAGAGCATGGTTACTTTTTTCCTTTGGCTGTTTAGATAGGATATTTGTAGAAAAACAATCACTGACTCTTCCCATTGGCATTATCTTCTATTTCTCGGATGTTTGTAGGAGTTTTTGGCTTCGAACTATAGAATGTGATCATTGTGATTTCTTCTCCTTTGTCTTATATTTCCATTGAGATATTGATGACTCAATTTCATTGCTTGCATCTCAAGATATGACGATTTGAAGTCAACATACCAGGTTTTTTATCTGAATTCAAGTTCCTTCTGTGTTTTTCATATTATAACATTTTCTTCTTAGAATCAACCAACACTTTTCATCCTAAACTATTCTTATCTTCTTCATATTTCCATCGATCCCTCTTGGGATTGATTTCGTTGCTGATAGCTCCAATTATGGCTTCCTGAAGTTGGTATGACCAATTCCCCCCCCCAAATTCATGGGTGTCTATTTTATGCATTTTCTGTCATCTTCTACAAACTTCCTGGCCTAGATACCTAGACCACTATGTTCCTATGCTTAACACATTTCCAATGAGGTATCATGGGATCAATTATGACACTTGTAGCTCTAGATATGGTCGTTTTAAAATTGGTTCTCAACAACCATTGATCATGCATGTGGGGTAAATATGGACGATTGATTTGAAGTCTAAGGGTTTTCTCCATGTGCATGGAGGGAAAAAACCACATCCATTTATATGGTGGATATACATATCTAGGTCATCTATGGAGGAGGTTGTCATCATCGAAGGACAGAGCTAGCACGGAGGAGGTTGTCATCATCGAAGGACAGAGCTAGCACATACAAATGCCCATGAAGAGGATTTTTGACAATTGGAAGGTCATCATTGGTGATGGAGGGGTGGTAGGGGAGTGAGTTGAGTCCTAGAGTGTCAGCAATGATGGGGAATTGGAAGAATAAAGAGAACCCTTGATCAATTATAGGAAGGATCTAATCAACCATAGATTACCTTAGGTTCCATTCAAGTGAAAGGGGAAGATGAATTAAATGTGAGATTGCATGCTATCATGGTAGCCAACATGTCCCTGAGGGGTACATGTGTCACCATATGAGTTGTTGATGAAAGAGAGTGGTCCCACATGGGTTTTGAAGCCCTTCAAGTATTCACTTGTGACCCAAAACATTATATATGGAAGAGGATAGATATTAGNCTTGTGACCCAAAACATTATATATGGAAGAGGATAGATATTAGCCATTCGTAAGAGGTTGGATCATCGGGGTGATCAGGAGAAGGGTCGGAAAGAAGTGTCGACAATGTGTGTGTCCCATAGTCAATGATAGTTATTGATATGATAAGCACAATATTGAAACCATATGTCTAAAGAGATTCTTCGAAGTGTTAGGGAGTGGGGAGAGATAGAGTTATAACAATGAAGAGGACACATGTCAACACTTAATGGGATAATCCATGGTGTCTAATGATGACGTGTATGACCATGTCAGTCTACATGTTAAGTTGAGGATGGGTCTATGTGTCATGTGGGTGACACGGATTTTTGGGTCATGGTTAATGTCAAGTTCAGGGTGACATGTGTGATTCCAAATGGTACATGGTGGAAGTTCCATGGGTTAAAGGTGTCAATTGGGAAAGTAAGAGATTGTTAATTGTCGACCAACATGGCGGCACTAATATGATTGAGGTCATTAATCGCTGACTCCCAAGGGCCATTGGACTTTTTAGAGGCAAGCATCATCATCGACGAATGGATTAAAGTGGATATGACAGGAGCGATGGAGTCTTGATGATCCAGGGGATAAAAAAATGCTCAAAAATAAAAGTTCTTGAAATTGCTCGAAAATGGATTGATTGTGTAGATCTCATCCTCACGATTGCAACACAACTTGAACAGGATCAAACAAAGTTAGTATGGCTGATATATCACATATTTTCCACTTTTCCAAATAGGAAAAAAATGTTCATTGTGCAGTCTGTATAGTCCAAGGTTCAACTGACCGTACGATCGTACGACTGAGGTGGAAAGCTGATGTGGACATGTGACATGGTAATTGGCTGATGTGGATAGGTGACATGGAAAGTTACTAACATGTATGGGTGATGTGGTAAGTGGTTGACATGGACAGGTGAAGTGGCAAGTGATTTGGAAGCGTAGTCGGCAGGGACGTGGACCAACCAATGGCTGACACATGTCCATTTGTTGGGATAATGGAAGGGTGCCACATGGCCCACTCAGGGGCCACTATGTGGAATCCCATTGTTGGCTATATGGTAAAAGGTTGTTGGAGTCCATGGGGGTCTAACACAGGACCTACGGTGGAAAACGTATTGGAAAAGGATGGGATACCATCCCCCCTGTGTTGGTTCTTAATAACAATGGTATTAAAATTGTATTTAAACTTGCATTAAACCTTGTTTCGAGCTGAAAAGGGTCACGACTTATCCCCATCCTTGGTCACAAACCCATGCTCCTTTACCATATGACCTATGGCACAAAGATTCCAACAGATAGAGCGATATCCAAGGGATTTTAGATCTACATCAGGCCACTTGGGGCCATGCGACCAACACATCCTCCCATTAAGGCGTTAATCATGCTAATGGTGCAAAATTTTTCCCAAATTTTGGAATGGTGCCAGTGGTGCTAGGTTTTGGCACAAAAAAATGCTAAGATCTAGGTTCAGTTCGACAAAGGTGTGTTTTGGTGAGAAGGTACAACAAGTTATTGGGAAAAACTTTGAGGGAGTGTATTTTTCTCATTTTTTTTCCAAACTAGGTGTAGGAAGATCCCAACTAGGGGCTTTTGGACATTATTGAGCCATTGAATCCATCTATTTTTCATTTTGAGCATTGTAAAGCATTGATTTTGACACTTTGAGCTCTATTTTTCATTTTGAGCATTGTAAAGCATTGATTTTGACACTTTGAGCGTATAATGAAGCTGATCCATTGGAAGTTGGACCAAGATATGTATCCCAAGAGAGGGGTGAAATCCTTTATCATTTTGTTGTGTTATGTGCTTACTTTTGATGGTTGTTTATGTATGTTTATACTTCTCATATTAAGTAAAAAACTCATTAAGTTTATGTGCTTACAACTTGACCCAATTTCATAATTCACATAGATATTTCACTTGCAATTTTGTACAGAAAAACCATTTTCATTTTTAGATCAAGTTGGTATCAAAGCAAAGGTTTTTGAAGGTTTTATTGTTTGCAAGTGTTTTTTTTTTTTTAAGCTTACAAGGTTGAAGCTCACAAGAGGAGAAGGTCAACTTGTAAAGCCAAGTTCTCAACTTTCAAGAAGGAGAACTATACATTCACCACAAGCTTCAAGGAGGCATTCACCAAGTATGGCTCATGAGGAGAGTCATGAAATCCCTACTTTAAAAGATGAAACTTTAAGAAAATCTTTTATGATATGATAGAAATGGTGAAAGTTTTATTTGAAGAAAAGAATGCAAGGTTGCAAGGTGTGTAACACCCATCTAGGATGTTAAAAAATTAATCTTTCATTTTATACATACACAATAACAACTTCATTTTAGCATAATTTCATTGATTTTCATTTACATAATTCTTCTACATTTTCTCAATGATAAATCTAGATAACATAATGAAATAAGTGATATGTTAACTCTATGATCTGGAACTTAAAACAAAAGTGTATAGAAAATATCAATAACCAAATACCATCGAAAAACACCTCCTCCTTAGCTTGTCGAAGCTCATCAGTTGTAATGTAGTCCTGGGCGGTTCCAAGCATTATTTTCCCTCTTTCCCAGAGTGAAACAATAGAATCCTCCCTACCAAATAGGATCCTAGCTGGCTTCCTAGCTCCAAGAAACCTTTTGGTTTCTTGGCCCTCCATGCCCATGACTCCAAGAATAGAAAAGCACAAATGCTCAAAGAAAATATCACAAGAATTATATCTTCCAAGAATTTCACAACCTCTCATCATGCTCAAACTTCTCCATCCTCCCTTCCTCACCACTTCTCCTCCCTATTTATCAAGTTTCCAT
>CBVK0103327375.1:0-12296 GCA_900067695.1 Picea abies
TTTCTCTAGCACCCACTAGAAGGAAGCACCAACTCCCTGGTTTCTCTAGCACCAACTAGAAGGAAGCACCAACTCCTTGTGTTCAAGCACCCACTTGAACCTCTGAGGACACCAATCCTCCCTAGCACCTCCCAACCACCCTTGATTATGAATATGAAATACTGAAACCTATTTCAATGATATAGTGTTCAATAACAGCTTACCAGTGTCAGCACTGTTCTGCAAGATTTTGCTACTCAGACTTCCTCACTGTCTTCCAGCATGCATCCGCAGCCCACTCTATTCTCCTACTTTTTATGCTCTGTACACCATGTCCATTCACTGCACAGTTCTTCTTCTATTCTATTCAACTACTGCACCCTGATCCTTCTTCATGCATGAATCACCTTCAACAACAACATCCACAGCAACTCCAGCAACAACTCTAGCAGCAACTCCAACAACAACTCTAGCAGCAACAACAACCCAATATCTTCTCTGTACCGTGTATTTATAGCTTCTGTGCACCTTGAGCATGCAATATTCGCCATTTCTCTGCATGCTCATACCACACCAATTTCCTCCACATCTCAAGTGCTCTGCTTGATCATCATCACAACTCTTCAGCTTCTCTGGTGGTTCCCACCACGCATCCAGCATCACTAGGTGTTCTACTGAGATTCCTTAGCCTCTCTGGCAGTTGAGACTCTTCGTCTTCTCTAGCACAGTCGAGCTTATCCTTTATTTTTCAGTTATAAACTTCAATGCTCATCCACCTGTCAATCCCTCTAAGAATCGTCTTCCTTCACTGGAGGAAGCTTGGAGACTCTTCATCTCCTCTGGAGATCACACAGAGGTCTCTTCGAATTCTCTAGCAGAGACTACCAATGGTTTCTAGCAGTTACACTACGAGGAGCAATATTATCCCTCCGATTATGCTCAAATTCACCTGCACCGTTGGATTGGCTCCATGCGATCTTGCATTCATTTCTGCATTTTGGTATTCGGCAATTCGACATTCGGGTGACCAAGTGTCTCGACACTCCCAGTTGCGATCCCCGAAAAGGAGCTTGGTTTCTCTAGCTCTTTCCTCCATCACTTGCCGATGTGACCAAGGGCTGTGACCACAGCCTTTATTCAACAACTGCATTTGGTAATTTCATGTTTCGACACTTCGGCACTCTTGTGGTTATGTTTCTTGCCTCTCCAAGTCGTGATTCGCGAAACTCCGAAATGGAGTCGGATCAACGGTCCAGAATCTTGGTGTATTAACAATCCAGATCTTATCGCAAGTTCGCATCTCACGATTCCTGTGATGGAGGTTCTCGTCACTCCAAGTCGTGATAGGCAAAGCTCGAGATGGAGCTTAGATCAACGGTTCAGAATCTTGGTGTATTGATGATTCAGATCTCATCATGAGTTCGCATCTCGCAATTCTTGTGATGGAGGGTCTTGTCACTCCAAGTCATGATAGGCGAAGCTCCAAGATGGAGCTCAGATCGACAGTTCACATTCTTGGTGATCCGACGGTCCTGATCTTTTCGCGATCTCGCATATCACTGTTCCTTAGATGGAGGTTCTCGTCACTCCAAGTCGCGATAGGTGAGACTCTGAGATGGAGCTGGATCAATGGTCCAGAACAAACCTCGATCTGACGGCTAAGATAGTTTCGTGATTTCGCATATCGCGAATTCGAGAGTTTAGGGAACCTCGTTCCTTTGAATTTCCAGTCAGCGACATGACGATATTTCACCACGTGTCCTATGATTTGACGGTCCAAATCTGATCTTGATTCAACAGCTCAGATCATATCGCAATTTTTCATATCGCGATTTCGACATTCTTGTTGCAAAGTGTTTCGACACTCCAACTTCCGGTATCCAAAACCCCGATAGCCAAAACTCCAAAATGGAATTGGACCACCACTTCGATCTTGCACTTTAAAGAACGTGCAGGTTCTTCCTGATCCAACGATGGTCATACCTTGCGCTCAGATCTAATTCCAGAGATCTGTCCTCCATATTTGCGCTCCTCCTGTCTGGATGCAGATTTGATGGTCATCGAGAATTTTGAATGGGATCCAACGATCAATGTCGCTTCTCTGCCCAAGCTTACACATCCTCCTTACTTAGAAAAATTTCTAAGTGTCAAAGGCCTCGACCTTTGATCTGCCTAAGATCCTGAGTACACTATATCTCTTGAGCTTTGGCAATGAGTTAACCTTGTCCCTAGTGCACACCTACGCACTGCGTGCGACTCTGCGCTAATCCTCCTTATCTTACGTTGTTCCTATTTTTCCATCAATGCACACATTGTTCTTGCCATCAATGACAAGCACACACTGTCTGTAAAACATGCCAACAGGCCTGGGGTTCCATGGCTTAAGTTCGTTAGACACTTGACACTTGCTAGAAGCATATTGCATTAGATTTTTGCCTGCATAACAGTATAACACCAGTATAACACCACAATAACACAGAAATGATATCAAAATAACACCAGAAAGAACACTTTGAATCAGAGAGAAATGTTCACGGGCCTCTTCGAGGGGGCAACCTTCAATCGAGCAGAGCTCTATTAAAATAATATCCAAGGTAGGGTTCTCATACCCTCGACTCCTATTTATACTAAATATTTCTATCAAAAGAACCATCTAGAGGAAGATCCTTCTAGAAGCAGAAGCTTCTATTAGGTCTTCTTACATTCAACTTATTCTACTTTATTGCAAGGCCTTATTAACATTGACCTTTATTACATCTGAATATATTGTTCTACCTATATGCGAGGTTAGGTCCCTAACATAAATCATCCTAATTTGTGTGCATCTATGCTTGCAAAACATGTGGAAGTTGTTGGAAACGATTAATATGCCTATGGGAAGGATGAATGATGGATAAATGGATATTCTATCCCATATTGTGGTGCCTAAAAGGTGATTAAGGATCTCCTAGCACTTGATACATGCTATGGTAAATCAATCCCTATTACACTTCATTCACTTGGTTTATTTGGGGTAAGATATGTTCCTTATTTATTGAATGAGTGTGTAGGGGTATTGTGGGATGCATCCCATTCCCAAAATTTAGGAAATGTAGTAGATGATAATGAAAGCACAACATAAACGATCTCTAAATAGAGGAAGGTCATCTCTTTAGTTGATAAAATTAGGGAAAGTAAGATAAACAATAGGACTAGTATAGTAAAGTTAAGGAATGAGAGGATGGATGTGGAAATAGACTAAGAAGGTATAAATGAAAACACCCCACTAGTGTATGCAAAAACAACGTTGATAAGAAATTTTTGTAACCAAGAAAATGGGGAAAGAAACCTTGATTTACTGGATGGAAAAACTATGGAAGAGTAAGTAATGGTATGTATTAAAGTTTTATATGATGGAAAGAGGCTTTTTTACCTTTTTATTCAAGACAATATTGTATAGGGATGATATTGGGATAGGTTTATGGTGAATCCTAAATTTGACACTTTAATAGTTAAAGAAAATTTGACCATTATTTTGGCTAAACTACCTTATATCATCATGGAACTATACGATTAACAAATTTCTATGACATAAGTAATAAGTCAATGGAGTATATTACAATGGATTATAGAATAAAATGCATGGAAATCTCATCACTGGTTATGGGAAAACAATTCATACAGTTAGACCTTGGGGATGTTCTCCCGGGTGGCATTAATATTGTGTCAGGTGGAATGGAGCCCATATAGTTGATGGACTACATAAACATCCCTTTCAAATGGAGTTTTGTAGAACCAATGACCATTTAAAATATTCTTGTCTAAAGAGGGGTTAGAATGACATGATAGATGATATGAGCCAAATGTTAATCCATTCTAGGTATGGTAGTTATAATTTAAGAAGATTCCAGGTTCACCCAAATTATTCGTAGAAACTTGTTCCATATTGTAGGGGAGAAATTCCCACATCCCAATTTTTACATTGGGAAGAAGGAAGAAACAAAAACTAGTAGACATTACAAAGAAATATGGAGAAAAAAAAGAGCAGGGATGTTCATGGAGAAAAAAAAGAGTTAACCCTAACCCTAACTCGATTGGAGTCTTGTGAGTTTGGGGATAAAGCCCATGAAATTACTATTTTCGACGGCCTCCTTCTCTTTCTCTGTCGCTCAGGATTTTATGTGGATATTGGCCTCCTTATCTGTCGTAATCCCTTGACTTTCTCTTGCCCATCTCCTTCTTTGTGTCTTGACCTCCTTATCTGTCGCAATCCCTCGACTTTCTCTTGCCCAGCTCCTTTGTGTCTTGGCCTCCTCTTTCCCTAGCTCTTGCCCTCCTCTTGGCCTCCTTCTCTTGCCCAACTATTATCTTCTCTGTCACGCGAGTGCAGTATCGAGTGTGCTCTAGCTCTTGCCCTCCTCTTGGCCTCCTTCTTTGTCACATGAGTGTGTCGACTATGATCTAATTTCATGAGTGTGAGATGTGTGGGCACGAGTCATGTCTTTTGTTTGTTTGAATTATATATTTTTTAATTTTTTAAATTAATATATTTTATAAAATTAATATATATTTAATTATATTTAACATATATAATATATATGTGGGTTAGTGGTGAATGAATTCATGGTTAGTGGGTCAACAAATTAATGAGTTAGTGTATTAGTGTGTAGTGGGTTAGTGAGTTGGCGGGTAAGATGTTAGTGTGTTAGGGGTTAATGTGTGAAGGGTTAGGGGCTAGTGGGTTAGGGATTGGTGGGTTATGGGTTAGTGGGTTAGAGGGTTAGGTGTTAGTGGATTCAAGGTTACAGGTGAAGGGGTAAAGGGTTAGTGGTTTAGTGGTTAGTGGATTAACATGTCAAAGGATTAAGGGTTAGTAGGATATGGCTTAATAGGTTACAAGTTAAAGGGTTAATGGTTAGTATGGGTTAAGTGTTAGTGGTTCAGATGTCACTAAGTGAGTGTGTTAGTGGTTCAAAAGTCATTGAATGAGTTTGTTAGTGGTATAGGGGTTAGAAGGTTAGGGGTTGGTGGGCTAGTGGTTAGTGTGTTAGGAGCTATGGGTTAAGGATTAGTGTGTTATGGGGTTAGTGGTAAGGGGGATAATAATTTAAGAGATAATAGTTTAGGGTTCAGTAGGTAATGGTTTAATGGGTTAGGAGTTGGCGTTTTAGAGGTTATGGGTTAATGGGTTAGTGATTTGGAGTCTAGTAGGAGTTAGTGGGTTAGTTTTCAAGAATTAGTGTGTTAGGGGTTGCGAGTTAGTGGGTTAGTATTTTTAGCCTATATAATGGGTTTGTGTGTTCAACATTAGGAGTTATTGGTTTATAGGGTTAGAAATTACTAGGTTAGATGTTAGTCAATTAATTGTCATTAGGAGTTAGTAGGTTAGATGTTAGTCAATTAGTTCTCATTGGGGGTTAACGGACAAGTGACCATTAGTGGTTGGGTTTTAGGGGTTATGGATTGCTCTCTTGGTGGTTTAGGGATCATTAGGGGATATAAATTTAATTGGTTGGTGTGTTAGGGATATTGGTTAAATCTCAATTAATCATTTAATAGGTTAG
Organism: Picea abies; assembly: GCA_900067695.1. NCBI lineage: Eukaryota > Viridiplantae > Streptophyta > Pinopsida > Pinales > Pinaceae > Picea > Picea abies. The sequence goes on from CBVK0103327375.1 coordinate 5,523, forward strand.
TAAGGAAGAATTTATTGTGTTAGTGATTAGTGGGTTAGGATTTAGTGTCTTAGTTGTCATCCAGTTAGTGGTTAGTGGGATAATTTCCATCCATGGTTAATGGGTTAGGGTTATGTGTTAGTGGGTTAGTATATTTAGGGTTAGTGAGTTAGGTATTAGGAGGTTAGTGCATTAGGGGATCAAGGATTAGTGGGTTATGGGTTAGTGGATAATGTGTTGGGGATTAGAAGTCAAAGGGTCAAATGTTAGTGTGTTAGGGATTAGGAGTTAGTGGTTATGGGTATTAGGCTAATGGTTATTGGGTTAGACATTAGAGTGTTTTTTTTAGAACTAGAGGAACGTGTACTTTCCCTAGATTACCTAGGCGAGACACAAGTTCAGATCTAGCTAGCTTCCACTATAACCCCTAGATTAGTGCCAACAACTTGGAATCCAATGCCTAGCAATAAACTTATGACATAAAAAGAGTCAAGAAGTTCAAAGACACATGCGCAAGGGGGGTCCCACTCCTGGGGGGCATCTACCCTTCTAGCCTTATCACAACAAGCCAAAATATCATTGTGGATTTAAACCTGGGTGAGGAGAGTGAGAGACCTACCTCCCAACCATTCAGGTTAGGTATTAGAGTGTTAATATGTAGGAATGTAAGTGTCAATGAGTTAGTGGTAAGTGTCTTAAAGGTTAGGGGTTAGTAAATGAGTGCATTAGGGTTTAGTTCATTAGTTCATAATGGGTACTTAGTGGGTTAGGGGTAAGTGCATTAGGGTTTAATGCATTAGTTCTTAATGGGTTAGTGGGTTAGTGTTATAACCCTAATTTGCACCAGACATTCTTACCTAGCATCAGGACATCTCAGATTCCTTCTTTGCCAAAACATTGTTGAACAACTCTTCTTAAAAACCCCTTTTATAAAGGCCCATGCGCCATGCTCCATTACTGCACATGTGTACATGCTAGCTGACCGAAGACAACCTGCGTGTACCTACAAAAGCACGGAAAAAGGAAAGTTGTTGACGGAACACACAAGTTTGGGTAAGTTAACTAAACCTTTCGGCCATGCATGGCCGGTCACTCGACCAAATACCTAGCTTCTTCTAGCCTATAAAATAAGGGTTAGGGGTCCCATTTGAAAGGAGGAGAATCATAGTAAAGAAACTATACCCGATTAAGCATTCCCTTTGTCCCAACCTTTAGCCATCCTTGTGCAAAGAGAAGTATAGAGAAAATAAGTTGTAAAACAGTGGAGGAAGAGCCCAGGATCAAGATCGAGGAGAAGTAGTCGACTTTATCATTGTAAGGTATCATTGTGAAGTTAATAAAAGAATTGTTTTTCCCGTCCCACCATATGAGATTGTCATTATTGGAATATTGATTGTATGATTGATTAAATCTCTAACCCGTTAGTTCATAAATAAAATGCATGTGGAGTTCTTTGTTTGTCTTTAGTGAATGCAGGTCAGCATTGGGAGGAGAGTTGCAGTCAAAGAATGACCAAGCGCGAAAAGGGATCGACATCAAACACAAAAAATAAGGTACATCAACTTAATCTCTTGAGCCTTGTATTTACATATGGGTAATGGGGGTTTAGGCATGGGATGATGGTAAAAAGTAAGAATCTTTAGGTCATTTTTGCATGCATGATAAAACCCTTAGTGCTAGTCCGTAGGAGGGATTTCCCACCCACAACAGTTAGGGATTAGTGCGTTAAGAAATTAAAGGTTAATAGGGTAGGCTTAATGGTTTTGGAGTTCAAGTAGGTTAGTAGATCAATAATTAGTGAGTTAAGGGCCATTAGGTATTAATGGGTTTAGAGGTTGTGGGTTAGTAGGTTAAGAGTTGTTAAAGGTTATTGGGTTATGTAATCTAGGTTATTAACATAAAATAATAATTGACATTTAAAAAACTAATATTTGTTAAAAACTTTAATCAAAGGTTTTATTTGTTTAGTTATTTTAAGTTATTATGGAGAACCATGTGACCAAAAGGAGATCTTGATGGAAAATGAGGCATGTTAGGCATGTTTTGGGTCTCTACTTATGATGCCAAAATGCTCATACTAGTGTTTTAATATGTTGTCTCATTTGGGATGCTATCAAAGTTGCTTATTTTATGTATATCTGTGTGTGTGTGTGTGTGTGTGTTAAAGTAGTAATTAATATGACAAACTCTCTTTTAATGTTATAATAAACATAATAATATATTATTTTAGATGTTAATGTGATGTAAATACAATCCTAGTTATGGGTGAAACAATGTCTGTAATTAATAATGAGCATTAAACAAAATAAAAATCATTTCAACAAGACATTGTGTCAGAAATTTTGCTTAGTTGTTTCTTTGGTAATATTTCCTTTGAAATCTTGTAATAATTGTCCAAGTTTAGGTTCAATAAAAACACACACACACACAAATCTATTATGATGGATGGGATGGGACTTGTAACCAACATTGTGGTGACTAAACCTGTACCATTGATATTGGTGGACTAAAGGGATTAGCTTGCAGATGGGACATTGTTGATTGTGACCTAATATTTTTGGTATCCTCCATTGATCAGAATTAAACAACTTTTAGCTTTCGTGAAAACCAATTGTGATATTTTTTTAATCTGAACTTTGTTCTTTTGGTACGAGGTGTTATGAAGTTTCTGGGGTTTTATTCTATTGGTTAGAAGTTTCATTCCCTTACCATGCTTTATATCATTAATTTCTTGAGGTGCAAGCTAAGTATAAGTTGTATAGTTGTTATAAGTTTTAGGGATTAGGAGTTGTAGTGGTTATGTCTTATATTATGCGTTATAATGTACCGTGGAAGTGGTTATTTTTGTTGGGATTCATATGGGTTAGGAATGAGATGGGTTATAAGGTTATGGATCAAAGGGTATAGGAATCCATTGTTATTTTAGTTAGATGCAATAGAAGGTGTAAGGATTAGAGATTATATGTATTTATAAATACCAAGGGTTCTATTAGTTGTTAATGGGATATGGGTTATTGATATTATAGATGGTAGGGGATAGGGAGGTTATATTAGGGTTTATAAGCTTAAGACTCTAGTGGCCCTGGAAGTTTAAATTTTTTTGAAGACCTTGATTACATATATAGCATCCAACAAAAAACCCATCTGGTCAAAAGAAGTGTTACCATTTCTAGATTTATGAGGATGACCATGTTGAACTCTATAGGTGAAGAAGCCAAAAAAAATCTTAGGAAAGATAAATACATTTAATACATGAGAAGGAATAAATCACCGGAGATTTTACAACCTAATGATTCTAAGCCACAAAGAAAGCCATGGAGTAGGCCACCTCTACCTTTGAATACTAGTCTAGTGACTTCATTTCCATCTAACAAGAGTACCACTAGTGATAGTGTGAAACTAAATGTCAATGTATTCAATGTTTTAGCTAAGATAGCAGTTCTAGTTCCCCTTTCAAAGCTAATCAAGATTCCCTCACAAATGGACAAGGTGAAGAAGTATCTTAATCTAGAAGCAACAAAATACCAACCCTTAATTTTGAAATCCATTCATCAAGATAGGAAAAACATGAGTCATGCACCTTTCTTCATAACCTTGGTACTAAATGAAATTATTCTTCATCAATGTATGTTGGATTATAGGGCCTCAACCAATGTAATTTCATTGCAATTCATGAACCAATTAGGTCTAAAGACTACAACACCATATTGGAACGTATGTGGTGTGTATAGAGAGAAATCAAGCTGTCTGGTATTATCAAGGATCTGAAGGTCAGTCCACCTGCATATTCAAACATCTTTGTATTAATGGATGTGACAGTCGTAGATGTACCAAATGCTTGGGGAATGTTATTGTCCGAAAATTGGGCTACATGTTTAGGCGGTAATATTCGAATGGATTTATCTTATGAAACCATCCCAACTTGTGAGGGTACTTATGTCACACTTCATAGGGAACCAGCGATGCAATACCAAGTTTAATATCAATGATTAAAATCAATTGATATGGGAATAAAATGACTAAAATCAATTGGAGAATCTAATATCATTATATTAAAAGTAAAACGAGCATATGTTCCTAAGAATTAAAGGTTAAAAATGCATAAATGCAATATGGGATACCATGGAACTATTTGATGATTTCACAATTGAAGTAGTTCCTAGAGAGAAAAATTGTGTTGTTGACGCACTAGTATGAAATATATATCTACTTTTGACCAAGCCCTAGGATGATCAAAATATGAAAAAACACTACTCTAGATTAAAAGACAATCATTGAACATCTCAATTTGATACTTTGTAAGCTAGATGGACCTTCAGTCAAATACAAATATGAAACTTGGAATCATTAACATATCNNNTGTGTCAGTCAAATTTGAGTCTAGAAACCCTCCCATATCATTAAGGCATGTAAATAGTCTATCCATGACAAATTTCAGTGCTTACAGAAACTGTTTGAAAAACTTTCAACATTAGCCCCATTCCAAGGTCCATGTTGTCGGTGTCTAGTCCTCGTGCAATTTCCATTCCTCCTTCATCGTTCCTCATTCCTCATTCCTTAACCATGGTATAGTCCCCAAGATCCATTTTTTTTGTACAAAAGTACATACTAATGGCATAAAATTATTGACGAACTTTTTTCGTCAATAGTATAGCAAATTCGTCTCAAGATTATTTACATTCGTCTCTCTTGCGACGATATCAAATGATGTTTGGATTCATTTCATATTTGGTTTATCAACTTGAAATCTCAATTTGATACTTTGCAAGCTAGCTGGACCTTCAGTCAAATACAAATATGAAACTTGGAATCATTAACATATNNNNTATGAAAAATAGGGTTTATGGTTTCCATGATGAATTGATGATGGAAGAAATTGGATGTGTCAGTCAAATTTGAGTCCAGAAACCCTCCCATATCGTTAAGGCATGTGAATAGTCTATCCATGAAATTTTTTATTCTTACAGAAACTATTTGAAAAAATTTCAACGTTGGTCCCATTCGCAGGTCCATGTTGTCGGTGTCTTGTCCTCATTCAATTTTCGTTCCTCCTTCATCGTTCCTAATTCCTCATTCCTTGACCATGGTGTAGTCCCTGATATCCATTATTTTTGTACAAAATTACATACTAATGGCATAAAATTATCAACGAACTTTTTTCATCGATAGTATAGCAAATTCCTCGTAAGATTATTTACATTTGTCTCTCTTGTGACAATATCAAATAATGCTTGGATTCATTTCATATTTGATTTATTAACTTGAAATCTCAATTTGATACTTTTCACACTAGTTGGACCTTCATTCAAATACAAATATGAAACTTGGAATCATTAACATATCTACTAGAACATATGAAAAATAAGGTTTATGGTTTCCATGATGAATTGATGATGGAAGAAAGTGGGTGTGACACTCAAATTTGAGTCCAAAAACCCTCCCATATCATTAAGGAATTCCAATAGTCTATCCATGACAAATTTCAGTGCATACAGAAACTATTTGAAAAAATTTCAACGTTGGCCCCATTCACAGGTCCATGTTGTCGGTGTCTAGTCCTCATGCAATTTTCGTTCCTCGTTCATCATTCCTCGTTCCTCATTCATTGACCATGGTTTAGTCCCCAAGATCCATTATTTGTGTACAAAATTACATACTAATGGCATAAAATTATTGACGAATGTTTTTCGTCGATAGTATAGCAAATTCGTCACAAGATTATTTACATTTGTCTCTCTTGCGAAGATATCAAATGATGCTTGGAATCATTTCATATTTGGTTTATCAACTTGAAATCTCAAATTGATACTTTGCAAGCTAGATGGACCTTCAGTCAAATACAAATATGAAACTTGGAATCATTAACATATCTACTAGAACATATGAAAAATAGGGTTTATGGTTTCCATGATAAATTGATGATGGAATAAAGTGGGTGTGTCACTCAAATTTGAGTCCAGAAACCCTCCCATATCATTAAGGCATGTGAATAGTCTATCCATGACAAATTTAAGTGCTTACAGAAACTGTTTAAAAAAATTTCAACGTTGGCCCCATTCACAGGTCCATGTTGTCGGTGTCTAGTCCTCATGCAATTTTTGTTCCTCCTTCATCGTTCCTCGTTCCTCGTTCCTTGACCATGGTGTAGTCCCCAAGATCCATTATTTTTGTACAAAATTACATACTAATGGCATAAAATTATCGACAAACTTTTTTCGTCGATAGTATAGCAAATTCGTCGCAAGATTATTTACATTCGTCTCTCTTGCGACGATATCAAATGATGCTTGGATTCATTTCATATTTGGTTTATCAACTTGAAATCTCAATTTGATACTTTTCACACTAGTTGGACCTTCATTCAAATACAAATATGAAACTTGGAATCATTAACATATCTACTAGAACATATGAAAAATAGGGTTTATGGTCTCCATGATGAATTGATGATGGAAGAAAGTGGGAGTGTCACTCAAATTTGAGTCTAGAAACCCTCCCATATTGTTAAGGCATTCCAATAGTATATCCATGACAAATTTCAGTGCATACATAAGTCTTTTGTCTTTTTTCAACGACTATGTAACGAATCTCAATTCTAAGAAGATTCAAATAGGTAACATTATTGATGAAATCTTATAGGATCATGATGGTATAGAAATGAAAGAGCTTCTCTTGGTTTCAAGAATAATTTATCCTCTACTGAACAAGGCCAACCACGTGAAGGTGGAAGCTCACATGGACCCTCCCCTCCCCCTCACATCACTCTCAATTGATACCCAAAACCCAATCTATAAA
>CBVK0103327376.1:0-33752 GCA_900067695.1 Picea abies
ACCGAGATCTACACTCTTTCCCTACACGACGCTCTTCCGATCTCACGATCACGAAGGACTGTAGTTAACGATCTTGGATAAGTGAAGAAGGACCTTCCTCTAGAGATCATATAGATCATGGATAAGAGAGAACAAATTCATACACAAGCATGTTTCAATAGAAGGAAGCCACATGAGAATGCTATAGCATACAAATTTTTATGTACATGTTTTTTGTACACATCTGCAAGTCATAGTTGAGACACTCATGGGCATTCGCAGGTCACATTGGGGTAGGTCGCAAATATCCATGGGTCAAGGAAGAGACAACCTTAGATTATTAGAAAAGTGTGTCAGAATTGATTGTACAACAGGCTAGCCATTGCTAAGTTAGGTTGCAGTTGTATTTCTCTTAGTGGGTCATTATCCCTATTACAGGAGCCATGATTTTAGCATAATAAAATCATTCTCAGGACTAGATTTCCCTCTGGGGTTTTTTCTAGGGGTATTTACCCAAAAAATGTGGCATTCATGTACACTTCATTTGGTTTCCTTGTTTATGTTTCCACTGCATGATATTGAGTTGAATATTTCAGTAGTGTAATTTTTTTTTCTAAGATGCTATTTTGATTGCAGTAAGGAAATTAGTAGGTAACAAAGTACCTAGGCTTTGAAGTAAGAATTTCTACAACAATGGATCTCTACCTCCAACCATTTTTTTCCATGCCTAGACCAAGAGCACACGAATGAACTAGAATGAGTGAATGATTAACAATGAAAAAAGAATGAAAGGAAAGAGTGTAAGAGTGAACCCCCAAACAACCCAAATAGGGGTTTATATATTTACTTGGGAATTAGGAACCACATGGACTTTCCCCAAGAAGCTCATGTAGCTACTTTTATCAATTAAAACCAAGATGGGTAAATAAAATATAATAAAAGACTTATCCTCTTTAGCCCCCTCTCCCATGGAATAAAAGCCCCCTATCTCTTGTCCTTGTTTGTCCTGCAATGAAAAAATGTATTTTGTTAATATATTCAAAGTATTACATTTCCTAGGAACACTAGCCCATTTTTAACTTTACGAGATCACCAACATAATTCACAATTATGTAACACATTCTAGTCATACGGATAATAAATGGCATGTTACATCCACATCCCTTTATTTTTTCATTATCCTCAGTGCACAACACCATAATTATGATATTTATATTACAACACTAGGCTCAATAGCCTTTAATCAACATAGGAATTCCATCCAATGTTCATATATGTAGGCACTTCGGCCTAAAAAGATGCATACATGAGAACTTTGACGCAAAACACACATAATATCCTGACAATTTATAATTATTTGGTAGAAATTCCAACTAGAAATCCCTCATCCATCATCCTTCATAAACCAAGGAGTGTACCCCCTTCTCTTCTCTCCAATCATTCAGGTTGTGCCATCTCTCTGCAGGGCTCCAATGCACTCGCTCATGAATTCTCAGAGTTGCAGCTCCAGGAAATCCACCTGCAACAAGCCCACTAGACTTTCTTCATTCCATGCCCTGTCATTGCGATCAATTTACTTTTGGCACTCTTCTTAATGAGATTCCAACTTCAATATCCAACATCCCATATTTAATACATACATATAGTCATCATGAGATATCATCATAATAATTTCACTCATTAAAGTCAAATTTGGCTCATATAGTAAAACACAATTTCTTGAGCATGAGCTTCCTTTTCATAATTTGTTTGGTTCTTGAAGAAATAAACATCGATATTTATTATGGATTACAATAGTTCCATGCCCAAGACCATTCTTCCTGCAATTTTATTAACCTTCACTCATCCAAACCAACTGTTAGCATATCATAACATTTTTTAATTATAAATTTCCAAATCTATTTTATATAGGAAAAAAACATTCCCCATGCATGAGGTTTTTTTATCATAATGTTTCTCTCTTGTAGTTGTATATATCAGTCTTCCTTATGGGATTACATCCCTTCCATATCGAATACCATTGTACTTGAAATTTCCTCAATTTGCACTCAACAAACAAATTGTTACCATATCATAACAAATATACATGTTCATAGAAGCAATTACAAAGTTTCACAAAGTGATCTTAGAATTGATTAAATCAACAATTAAGTCACTTCCCTTAATCCAACTATTAATTGGAATGAACCCATCATCCTCTACACATGTATTATCAACCACTCTTTTCTTTCTTCTAGCCATCAATATTTTTATTATTTTTTTCCCTCCATAGAGTTTTTTGTAATTTGTGATTATGTAACTACTTTAACCTACAACTTTCTTGTTGCAATATATAATAGCTCTGGAAGTGTTGTCAACTTCATTATTTTTGTTGTTATCATAATCATTTCTATGCCATATAATATATACATGCATTCACCAAAATGCATTCAATAATTATTGTAACACCACTTGTATCATTTTCAACAACTCCGAAAAGTGATCTCATAATTGTAACAAATAATAATTCAATCACCTTCAACTAGTATTCAGATTAAATATAATGCACCTATCCATCATTATGCATTTTCATCACCACAAGATTTTCATAATGTAACAAATAATCACCGATAATATAACAAAATTGAGGTGCCAATACTCATGTTCACATCTACACAATGAATTCATGCATGGACTACATAAAATCATAGATGTATTGCACTCCACCATGGTGAGTTGGAAGGTCTGGCCAACACCTCAACAAATCATCCAAACTCTTCCCAATACTTCCTCAATATTTGGATACCATCCTCTATAACGCATACACAACATGTGGAAACATAATTCCTGAGTGCTATTCAATGTCAACAAAGAGGTTCCAGTCCAAACATCAGCTAAATAGGGGAAACCATTGATAACTCACATAGAATTATATCCCTTCGATATCCAACCATATTATTGTGTTTGTTTTGTGACATGGATGCGCAAAAACACAACACTTGCATGCTTAGTTAAGTCAACTAAACAAGACACAAGTTTGTGAGTTGATTAGATAACCAAATACACATGAAACAAAGAAATAAAACTAAAAACAACTAAGAAATAAATGTTAGAGAAGCTTGCAAGAACTAGAACCATGAAAAGCAAAAAAATGACCAATATATATCTACCAATGGATCAATGTATTGATAGGATAAACACCGTAGAGAAAGACAGAAACTTATGAATCCCCTCTTCGTCCTTGGGAGGGCTCTTGAGTTCCCTAATAGAGAGCTCTTCTCTTCATGCAATGACAAATGACAATGGTGAATAAATACAATGCCAATCCTCTAAAGAGGTGAGTGGAATGGCCCTTTCTATAGTGCTTGAATGATTCAAAGAGAAAAGAGGATTCTCAAAGAAGAATTCTTGCAACATGACAATACCTTGAAGCTATTATTTTTCTATCACACCCATGGCACATATTTACAATGTCCATTCATGGAAATATATAATTGGTTCATAGTATGAACAAGGGGCCTTTTAGGGCACTTCCTACCTTGACCAACCTCCAAACTAGATTTTGCTCAGATCTAAGTGTCAAATCGTGTTGGGGGTCGGACTGTAAGTGGTTGAGAGGTTGACAAGATTCATAAATGCGACGTTCATGAGGAGTGTGTAGATTTTCTCATAGATAGTTGTGCATCTTACGCACAGTGAGCGTTGAGGGCAGTGTTAGCTTTCTCATTCTGTGCATGCTCCCTTTGGTGAATTTGCGCACTTTGATTTTTGAACCAAGTATATAGTTTTTTTCCTTTTTAATGGATTTTGGTGTTGTAGGTGGGCTAATTGCTGCTAGCATTGATGTCTTTCTTCAAGCATTGTGTGCAATGTTGCAGATGTTTTTTAGTGATAATAGATGCCCCCTGATGTGTGAGGTTAGGAGCATACGTATAGGTGAAAAACATCAATTTTTATTTTGTTGAGAGTGTCATTGTCGGTAAGAGTGAAGAGAGGAACTGCAAGAGTGATCCATTAGAAGGAGAGGGAAAATTGTGGGACCCAAATCCTTTTCTAGGAAAAAATAAAATATGTTTACAAATGAGGCATGCATGCCCCATGCTCATGTCATGAAACCAAAATGTGGGACTATAACTGAATATGTGTGATGATGTAGATAATTGCAGCACCCTCCGGGGTGATTGATAATGGCAGATGATATTTCTGAATGGTGAATGGGCTCTGAAGTGAGTAAAGGAAAACTATAAGAAGTGTCGGTGACTCGTAGGCATTGATGGCCTAACAAGATTCAGAGGTATTCGGTTGGTATGAAAATCTGCAATAGTCTCATAGTAAGACCCACCATAAGACCCACCATAACTATACCAATCAACATCTCCCAAAACCCTGGCATCATGGAGAACATCTTCGTTGGAGTGGATTGCTCCCCCGAAGAGATTCAAATCTACACGGATCTTTTCAAAGAATTCTGTGATGTTTTTGCCTGGTCTTATGAGGAAATTCTAGGTATTGATCCAAAAATAGTTGAACATGAAATCACAACATATCCTGATGCCAAGCCTATTTGACAAAAGCTTCATCCAATTAATCCCAAGAAAGCAGCAGCCATCAATATTGAGGTTGAGAAATTTCTAAAGGAAGGTTTTATCTATCCTATCCATTTGACTCAATGGGTGTCAAATCCTGTGCCGGTCAATAAAAAACAAGGCATGATTCATGTATGTATCGATTTCTGTGATTTGAACAAGGCATGTCCAAAAGATAATTTTCCAACACCATTCATTGACCAGATCATTGATGAATGTGTTGGTTGCAAATCCTTTTGTTTCATGGACAGTTTTTCAAGGTATAATCAAATCCAAATCAAACCCGAAGACCAACACAAAACGACATTCATTTGTCCATGGGGGACATTCGCATATAGTAAAATGCCTTTTGGCCTTAAAAATGTTGGCGCTACATTCCAACGGGCCATGTCTTTTGCTTTTCATGACCTCAAGCATATAATCGAGGCCTACCTAGATGATTTAGAATCCCGATCTCGCAAGAGAACAGATCATCCCACACACCTTAGACTAATCTTCTAACGTTGTTGCTACTTTAGGATTCGCTTGAATCCAAACAAGTGCAGCTTTTTCATAACGTCAGGACGTTTGTTAGGTTTCATCGTATCAACAACAGGGATCATGGTCGATCCTCTCAAGGTGGAGGCAATAATATAGTTGCCCCCCCCACACACAATTCTTCAACTTCAGAGTCTACAAGGCAAGGCAAACTTTTTACGATGCTTCATCGCCAACTATGCCAAAATCGCCAAGGGATTTATGTGCCTACTGAAAAAAGATGTTCCTTTTTACTAGGATGAAGCCACTCAATTCTCTTTCGATGCATTAAAACATGCCCACAACTACGCCTCTACTACGATCACCTAACTATAACAAAGATTTCTTATTATATCTGGCTGCCGCAGAGTCAACCATCGGCATGGTTTTAGTTCAGGAAGATGATTTGTTCTCAGAATACATGATCTATTACCTGAGCCAAGGCCTCGTAGGACTAGAACTTAATTATTATCATATCGAAAAACTTGTGTTGGTAGCAGTTCATGCTGTTCAGCAATTTCGTCATTATGTTCTGTTTCGCAAGACCACCGTCATTGCTGTCGTGAATCCATTCCAGTACATGTTGACACGATGGGTTATAGGAAGAAAAATCAGTAGATGGATAGTCATCCTCTAGGAATTTGACTTAGACTTCGTTTTAGCAAAGTCCAAAAAGTCATTGGTCTTCGTAGAGCTTATTTCGGAACTTCTGGTTGAGTCAGGTGACATTCTGCCTGAAGAATCGCCTATTCAGGGAGATATGTTTTTTATCACATCTTCAGATCCCTGGTATGGAGATATACTTATCTATCTCCAGAGTTTGAAGTGCCCCACTTCTGCTTCTCGTGATGAGCGTCGGCGTATACGCCATCAGGCTAAGAATTATCTCATACTCAATGATATGTTGTATCGGAGAGGTGTAGATTGCATCTTACGTCAATGTCTCACACATGAGGAGGAAGTCATTGTGCTCAACGATTGCCATACTAGAGCTTGTGGCGGTCATTTGTCTGGGTTGGAAACAACCCAAAATATTCTACGAGCAGGTGAATTCTGGCCGACACTTATCAAAGATTTTATAGAATCGGTCAAGAAGTGCCATCTGTGTCAAGTCTTCTCTCGGAAGATGAGGGCACATCCCGCTCCTATGTTTCCTGTCATCACAGTTGGTCCCTTCACCAAGTGGGGGATTGATTGCACTACTTGCAACCCTCCGTCAGCAAGGGGGCACTGCTATATCATCGTAGCTATAGACTACTTCACTAAGTGGGTTGAAGCTATGCCAACGTTTAAAGATGATGGAGAGACTGTAGCTCTGTTTTTATTCAACCAGATCATAAAAAGGTTTGGATTCCTGAGAGAGATTGTTACTGACCATGGCAGTCACTTTCCGAACCAAATGATGACCGAATTAACATCAAATCTTGGGTTACAGCAAGAGCATTCATCTCCCTACCACCCCCAAGCTAATGGGCAGGTGGAAGTTGTAAACAAAACTCTTAAGACTATTCTATAGCGAACTATCAACTCAGCCAAGTCAAATTGGCATTTGATGTTATACTCGGCATTGTGGGGTTACAGAACATCTCTTAAGACTGCAACAAATTTATCACCTTTTAAACTCGTTTATGGGTTGGAGGCAGTCTTGCCCATCGAATGTCAGATCCCGTCTCTAAAATTGGCAGTACAATTATTGCCAGACACTTATCCACTTGAAGAACGGTTATTACACCTTGAGCAGCATCGTGATGTGACCCTAGCCAATGAGGCTCACAAACATAAGGTCAAGTGTCAGTATGATAGGTCCATTCATCCTCGGATTTTCTCTGAAGGCGACCTTGTCTTGGTCTATGACCAAGATAAGGACCCCCTGGGGGTAGGAAAATTCAAACTCATGTGGTTCGGACCCTTCATCATAAAAGAGGTATTAAAAATGGGCACGTATCATCTGGTTGATTTTGAAGGGAATGTTTTGGCGGGGCCTAGAAATGGGCTCTACCTCAAGAAGTATTACTCATAGGCAGGTCACTGTGGGTAAATTTTTGTAACATATGTATAGTATTTGTACTATTACTTTTTAGTTTCTTTTAAGTGTTATGGACCTGTCATTGATGTTATCTTTCATCAATATGGTAGTGTCAAGTGATTCTGAGGTGTTCGTTGGGTATGCAGACGGTGCTAGTCGGCACACTCGGAGGCTCGCCTCCGCAGCTTGGGTAATATTTACACCTCAGGGCCAGTTGTTATCTTCCGGAGGTATATGCTTAGGTGACACCACAAATAATGTCGCCGAGTATAGTGCAGTTATTGAGTTGCTTTGTGACGCCTTATCATTGGGTATCTCTCATCTCCGGTTCTATCTCGACGCTCAACTGGTTGTGTCATAGCTAAACAGAGTATACTAGGTTCATGATCCAACTTTACATCGATGATTCCTTAGGGTACGTCTCTTAGAACGAAACTTTGATTATATTACATATTTTCATGTTCCTAGGAGATTAAACCAAATTACAGATACTCTAGCTAATCAAATTTTAGATTGGCATCTTGCACACATATGAAAGAACATTGACATAAGCATATAAATCCATTTTTGCACACGTGATCCATAAGACACAAAAGATCAAAAAACCATATATAACATCATAAAATAACCAGAGTACATAGATGGATGCAAGCGCCTAAAAAATGGGACTAATAATGAGTCACAGGGTTTATGCCCTCAAAAAATATATACAAGTAAGTGCTCGTGGCACGTAAACATTATAAATAGGTTCAGGGCCTATGGGCCCTGTTATAATAGTCCACAGCATGGGCTAAATGCCTAAACAATCAGACCCACGTCCAAGTTGCCCCCACTACATGAGGCTGCATGGATGGCGGCAGGTCCTCTATCTCTGCCATCGGGACTGTGCGAGTGAGTGCAGTGAAGTTCCGCTCAACTCGTCTAAGGACCCTCTCAGCCTCCCCAGCTAGGAGGTTTCCTACTACTGCTACTCCCCCAGTGGCGGTAGCTGCGGCTTCTGGTCGAGGACAACACCTGTTCTATGCATAATCGACAGGTTGCACGGGTCCCACATCTGCATGCAACAAACGTATACCCGTCAAATACTCTGGCATATAAAAAAAATGATATATATAACAAAAATTACATAAACATTACATATGCAAACAAAAAAACTACAATGGTGGAGACTTACCCATCTCCCCTCGCTCCTCACTAGGAGGCATGGGTATCTCAGGATCTCTAGAAAAATCTATCCCTGCATATGGGTAATCCTCGATCACAGGGATCTGTCGTGATAGCCATGCAAAGAAGTCATCATCGAAAGACTCATTGGTCCTTCCACCACCCTATCACGGTAGTAATACTTCCCATCTACATACTACAGGGAAAGAGGCCTGATGTCCTTGTACCACTTCCCAAGGGCTAAAGCTCGGAACTCTCTCAAAGAATAATGAACACAAAATCGTTTCGAACCCGAAATTCCTCTATGTCCACTGACGGAAATCTATCAATTGCCTCTTCATACACTCAAGTAGTGTGGTAATCCAGTCAAAAATCTATGCTTTCAAGCACTGGATAGCATAGTTCATCTGTGCGCGAGACGCCTGATGCAAGGCTGCTGAACAGGTAATCCTCCCAATCAGTAATAATATTGCCTGCAGCGATAGGTCAGTGATCTTACTGATGGGCACCTGGGAGATCACACGGTTTGTCCTAGCCTCATAGTGCTCGGCTATTAGTTTCTCTATGTTATGCGGCCCCGCGGGAAACGTCCTGAAGTTGACTGGTTCCCCTCTCCTTGAGAGGCCAGTCAAAAAGTAGATATCCTCGGTGGTGGGCACCAGTGATTGCCCCTCTAACATGAAGTCATCTGCATCAGGGTGCCAGTAGTCAATCAAGGCATTCAGTAGCCTTGGTTTCACTCGTATAAATGGACACAGGAATAATTTAAGTAAACCACATTGCATCAACACGGCCACAACATTCGGATCTCCCACGACCAACTCACTAATTGCTTCATGCTCCCTTTCCCTCCACTGGACATACATCCTGCCAACACAACAAAGTTCAGGAGGGTCAGTACTTGCCCTTTAGTTCTTTTTTTTTACAAAAGGGGGGCCACGTGAGATGTAGAGGCAACAGTCGCGTGTACATGCGGGCAGCCTTTACTCTGCTCGAGTGTACATGCGACCTGTCCAGAGACAGCCTACATGTACCTAGGGCCGACCTTTTAAAGGTCGAAACCCACCCAAAAAATGAAAGCAAATGAAAAATTGAAGAATTTTATAGCTATATAAGGGAGTTTGTACTTACTTGGTCCAAGCGGAAGTTCGTTTCATCCACTGTAGCTCCCAGAATCACCGTTTTTAGCAAAGAGGGTCTTTTGGTTCCAGAGTCAATTTCCAAATCAACAATGGTGATAATGAGCTTCCAGCTTCTATTTATAGACTTTTTGGCCTCTTTTTGTCACTTTTTTGGCCTCCCTTATCAGTTTCTTTATACCAAAAACTGTTTAGAGTGATTCAGGAGTTATATGGGAGGGATTTGATCGGGTATTGGGACACTTTTTTTGAGTTTTGAGAAAATTTTGACGGTCCATGAAACTTTTTCCTAGAATCAACTTGAGCATATAGGTTAGGTTACTACCCCGACTTTTGTGTCTCGTTGTCTTTTTCCTCTGCCATAGGATCCTTTAGAAGTGTCGCAACTTGGCGGTAGAGCTTACCAGAACATCGATGCCCCAGGTAGGTCCTAGTTGCATTATGGTGTCCATGCCATCTCTAAAACACTGTAGGCTCGGGAGTCCTTATAGTCTTTCCTGAATATGAGTTTGAGCCTCATTTTCATAATTATTCTTTTCTCTTGATCTCACCCTCAGGATTCCCCAAAAATAACAGGTCTCCTTTTAAGCCCTTTTCAGACCCTTTAAACATGAAAAGATTGTCGAGCGATCTTGTGGCCTTTCATGCTCGTTAAACTGAAATTTGAAGTCACGTCTGTTTAGCGGTAGTTTACCCCTTTTTCGGTTTGGATGGTCAACTGTACAAACAAAGGTATACTCTATGGAACTTCCGTTCTTTAGAAGAGTACTCTCAGGTATAATTTTATCCCTTTTTCGGGCCTGAGGGTCTAAACTTACAAAAAAGAAACCACCATGGAGTCCATAGTTAAGCTCTTTTCAGACTCCCTAAAATTGAAAAGATCATCGAGTGACCTTATTCTTTCACACTTGTTAAATTAGTCCAGAAGAATATTCCTGACAGAGTCCATAGTTAAGATTTTTTCAGACTCCTTAAAAGTGAAAAAATGGTCGAGTGATCTTGTCCTTGTCACACTCGTTAAAATGGTTTTGAATCGACGTCTAATCGGTGCTAGTTTACCCCTTTTTCGAATCGACTAGACTATCTTCAAAAAAGGTACCCCAATGGAGTCTCCTTTTATGTTTTTTCAGACTCTCTAAATATGAAAAACCACCGATCTTACCTTCTCTGGGCTCGTTAAACTTACATCGAAGGACGTTACCATTGTGTGTTTTATCAACCGCATTTGCATACCTTATCCACCAGCCTTCTGATAGTTTGCTTCTGCGTCTTAATACCTTTGACCGCCGGAGGATTTTTCTCAAGTATCATTTTACTAGAACATTAGTCTTGTCCTTGTGTCTTGAGCTTGTATGTTTGCAATACTCATTCCTCCATTGTAACATAATATTCGTTTATTCTTTTTCCACAATTATCGAAAAGAACAAAAAAAATCAAATATACCCGAAAAAAAGGAAGGGAAAAGTATTTTCTTTATTGGCAGCATAATGAGTCGCCCTTGGATAAATCACATCTGTCAGTTTGTTCATCAGACTATGGGATGTAGTACGACCTTAGGAAGATTTTCTTGTTATATAGAGTTGTGTCCTCCACCATTTGGTTATTCTTCCAAATATATGGAGAGTTTGCGTTGCCTCCTGCTTCGTAGACTTATGATTAACATACATGTTGTCTGAGTCTCATCACTTGTCATGCTATTGTCCAAGGGAAGTTTTTCACTAAGTCTGAGTCAGCCCCTCTGCAATATGTCTCTTGTCCACATACCCGGCCATCCTGAATGTCCAATCAAGTCCTTGTTCGAAATCACTAAAGCCTTCAGTCCGACCATCAAGATTATCAAGTCCATGACTGACAAGCCATCAAAGACCTCTGGGTAGTGTAGTTGTATACCCATATTACACTCCTACCTAAGTTTTTGAAGATTTTGAAGTTTTTTCTCAAGCTCCGAAGATCTCATCTATAGCCATCAGGCCGAATCAGCTTCTAGAAGATGGATACTCTATATGTATATATTTCTGATTTCGAGATGTAGCTCCGCTGTGTATTGTTCGCGGCTACTCTTTATAGTTATTTGACATGGATATATAGTGTATTTGATTGGTAGACATGGTTCTATTTTATCCCGAGCATGGGTATGCCTGCCTCGGTGAGACATTTGTTATGTTGCAGATGACACCTCTCGGTTCCTGATCCTTGGGCTCAATCGTTCGGCACATTAGTAAAGATTGGTAATGTATTTCGGCCATCAGATGCTCTTCTGAACTCACACATTAGGGGGCATTTGTTATAACCCTAAATTGCACCACACATGCTTACCTGGCATCAGGCCAACTCATATCCCTTCTTTGCCAAAACACTGTTGAACAACTCTTTGAAAATCCTCTTGAATAAAGGCCCACACGCCTTAACTCATTACTGCACGTGTGTACACGCTAGCTGACCCAAAACAACCCACGTGGATCGACAAAAGAATGAAAAAAGGAAATTTGCCGATGGAACAAAAAGCTATGGGTGAGTTAACTAAAACTCTCGGCCATGCATGGCCAAGGGTTCATCCAAATACCTAGCTCCTTCTAGCCTATAAAAGAAGGGGTAGGGGTACCATTTGTAGGAGGAAGAATATAGCAAAGAAACTCTGCCCATTTATGTATTCCATTGTCCCAACCTTTTAGCCTTTCCTAATGCCAAAGGATATTTAAAGCAAAGCAGTTGAAGGACAGAAGAAGAGGAGCCCAAGATCAGGTTCAAGGAGCGGTGGTTGGTCTCAAATTTTGTAAGTTGACTCATTTTAAGTAATAAAGAGAATGCTTTTCTCGTCTCAAATCATGAACTTTTTATGGTTTGATTAGTTTATGTTTGATTTCTAACCCATTAGTATATAAGTAGTATGCATGCATAGTTGTTGCTCGTCTTGAATGCAGGTTAGCTTTGGAAGGAGTATTGCGAACAAGTAATCAAGCACAATGGAGGATCGACATCAAACGTCGGTAACGAGGTAGGTTGATCTTTCCATGCATTTACTAAGAAAAGGGGATTTAAATCTAGGGATGAAGGTAGAAAGTAATTTCTATTTGGTCATATCTGCATGGAAAGTCTGAACTCTATTTGCTAGTCTGTAGGGTGTTTTTCCCCAACAACACTATTGAAAAACATCTTTTCAATGGGAAATAAGAGACTGGATTAAAACCACGAAGAATGACACCTCACCTATGGAAGTTGGAATATAACAAAAGTCATCGAGATGGTATATTGCAATTTGTTTATGTAATATTGTATATGTAATGTTGTGAATTTCTATTTTATTGAATTTATTTTATGCTTCATCAATGTCATGAAGGTATTAACAGTGGGCTCCCATGAGGAATGAAATGTTATCCCTCTCAATTCATGAGGTTTCCCTACTATCAGGACCTAAAAATAGCTCATTTGTTTGATGCAATTCATATCGGGAAGAATGTGACAGAAACATTATGGCAAATCATAGATGGTAGGAGGGATAAAGAAAAAGTCATCAAGATTTGTATTGACATTTAGGAAGCCAATCATGCAATGCAAAGTGGGATCCAATCAAATAGCGACAGAGATTGAAATAGCCTTCCCTAGTTATTAACAAAGAAACAAAGCAATGATGTAAAAGAGGTCATTCGGAGAATAAAATTTCCCACGGGTTTTTCTTCAAACATAAATAATATCTTAACAAAGAAAGGTGACTTTGGTTGGGTGAAAACACATGATTGTCATACCTTCATTAAGGTAACTATTTTTCTATATATATATTTATATTGGTATACATCTTTTTAGTTTTGTTCTATTATACTTTAGAATCAAATAATGATTGATTTTGATTGTTACACTATGTTCTACCTCTATCTCTCCCAAACCACTTTGACAACAAAGTCAAACAAGTTATATATGATCTTGGCAAATATATGAGGTAAATAGTAAATTATATGCAAATTGTTTTTTCCTATTTGTTATTCAAGTTCTTAATGACATATCTTTTACTTATAATGTAATATATTAATTTATATGTTTTGTTGAAACATGGTACTTTCTTGCAACATTGACTATAGATGGTTGTCATTGAAATAAATCCATCAAGAAGATATAAAGTATTGGAAGAGAGAAATTCCTCGGCTAATGTGTTAAATGCAAAAGTATCTACCTCCGACATTTTTCAATGCACAAGAACACTACCTCATACACCAAGTTGAGGGGATTGAATTGTGTGGACCAGTACACACAAGGTCAATGTGGATGGTGGAGAGGCACCTGAAATCATTAAAGGCTTTGGTTAGACAAAGAGCACACCCTGAGGGTTCTATGGTGGAGGGATATATGCTATATCAATCGATGGTGTATATTAGTCAATATCTTCCTAAATTAGCTACAAATATGCATGTGGATCGCATTTGGGATGTGAACTCCATTAAAAAATTTGAAGGGAAGCACCTGCTGGAGAAAGGTAGAATGACAACAGTGAAAGGTAATTAGGTTTGTAATACATCTGAATTTATTTTTTATGTGTAACATACTTATTTAATTTTTATGATTTCATCAATTATTAATATTTTATACCTTGCTAACTAACATATATTGGTGAACTATGATTTTCTGATACAGTTGGTCGAGAGTGGGATGCACTACATATATACATTGCAAACAATCTTGACTAGATGAAGGTATGGATTGATAGATGCATACAACGTGAAGGTAGGTTATCATGGGAAGGGGTGTCTACATTGGTTATAGAGGCTCATCATAATGGAGATACCAATATTACGCAACAAAAAATTGATTTAGCACATGGTTTGAAAGATAAATAGGCAAGCATGTTATTCATCCAATATAATTTCATTATGTTATTTCATAAATTATTAATGTTAGTGTCGATGTGTTTTTCCCATCCATACATTACAAGTTATGTGAAATATGTTTTATGTGTCTGGCATATTGTAGTTGAAACATCACAAGGCTATGTGGTGCAATGGTCATAAATTTCACATCAAAAAGTTGGATGAAAAGAGGAAAACTTATGATTGTGGGATAATTGCAGTCTTAGAGGTCACTAATGTTTCCTCTAGAAGTGATATACGTCCCGAAGTCTCTGAAAATCAATACTATGGGTATTTGGAGGACATAATTGAGTGTGACTTTAAATACTTCAAAATAGTTTTGTTTGACGTCAAATGGTACTGACTATGAATGAATGAACATGATCCTGGTAGAACTATTATTCTACATGATAACGGATTTACCATGGTTAATAAAAGGTCATTTGAGCCAGGAACAGATCATTATATTCTTCCAAGACAATGCGAACAAGTCTTCTACTTAAAGGTTCTAGGTAAAACAGGTTGGTCATTTGTTGTTAGGTATGATCCAAGAGGAAGGCCAGTAAAGTATAGTATTGTAGAGGAATAAAATGATCTTGAAGAAGAAGATGATGCAAAGGAACAGGTAGCTGATGTAGCATATGTCTTGGATGAAGAGTCTGAAGGAGATGAACCAAATGTACTAGTAGGAGGTAATGCAAATCTTGATGATGATATCCATGATGAAGATATATTGCTTGGAAATGAGTACATTTATGACGATGTTGATATGGTAAATCCTTACAACACCTTATATGAACCAGATGATATGGATGTTCATTTCGATGAAGATGATCAACTAGAATATTGATGAATGTATTTAAATGTTGAAATATTGTATATATAAGGTCAAAAGAGAAGGGCAAGTGGGTGGAAGTGACAAGGGCAAGCTTAATTTGGAGACACTTTCTATTCATTCGAGTACACTATGTCAACTAAGGACAATACAAATCATGTAAAGGAGGTACGTATTCTTTACTTATTATTTGTTACATTTCTTATTCAAAAAGTTCTAAAAGAAGTACATATCTCAAACCATTACACATGACCTCTCGAATTGATCTTATGTCTTAGAATGTAACAAGACTAGTTGATGTAGGAAAGAGTCTTTTTTATTATGAAGAGTGCACTCTAACCTTTGTTGGAGGTTCTTTAATCAAAATGGAGAAAACATTATACTAATAGCAATATGGTAAGGCAAAAGGTTTGGTGTAGTACTCCATAGGATACACAATAGATGGATGAGTAACCTCAGGGGTTTTAGCTTCAGCTTCTTCATCATAAATGTCCTTTGAAATGAACATAAAGAGTTTTTTCTTGGTGGTATGATGTTATTAAATATTCTAGGTGTGTTGAGGCCTCCACCATTTGGTCGTCCAAAACCCTTAACCCTAATTGCAATTACCAATTTTCCTTACATTATGGCTTCCATTATAGTCCCAATCCTTTACTAATGCCTTATTCTTGGACTATCATCCTTCGATATGGATATGAATATATGAATAGCAACATTAATGTCTAATTTCTCATCATCCACTAATCATTACTAATATGAGGAAACATTATGATTACCTTTACTAACATGAGATATTAATAATACATATAAAGTTTCATTTTTTGTGTATATGATCATACTCATTAATATATTAATATAGTTTATTTCATAAATTATAAATATTTATAATTACCTGCATATTGTACGTTATAACTAATATTTAATATTCGTGAATTATGTTTTTTTGATTCAGTTGCTCAAGAGTGGGATGCACTGCATTTATACATTGCAAATAATATTGACTGGATGAATGTATGGATTGAAAGATGTAAACATCATAATGGAGGTAGGTTATCATGGCAATGACTGTCTGAATTGGTTAGAGAAGCTCGTCGTAATAGAGGGTTTTTGGACTCAAATTTGACTAACACACCCACTTTCTTCCATCATCAATTCATCATGTAAATCATAAACCCTAATTTTCTTTCAAAGTACACAATTTGGTTGACGCAAGTTTTAAGTTTTTGTCAGTCTTTCCTCATTTTTCTTTCAGGTTCTACATTAATGTATATACAATGTATCTTTGTCATATTTGTGATGAAAAATCCCTCTTTTGCGTTGATTTCTTAATCAACACCATAAAAATAGTAGAGGCGGGCCACAGTGACATGTGAATGGGGCCAACGTTAAAAAATTTTCAAACTGTATCTGTATGCATTGAAATTTGACATGGATAGGCTATTCTCATGCCTTAACGATATGGGAGGGTTTCTGGACTCAAATTTCACTCACACACCCACTTTATTCCATCATTATATCATCATGAAAACCATAAACCCTATTTTTCATATGTTTTAGTAGATATGTTAATGATTCCAAATTTCATATTTGTATTTGACTCAAGGTCCAACTAGATTGCACAGTATCAAATTTTAATTTCAAGCTGATAAAAAAAATATGAAATGAATCCAAGCATCATTTGATATCATCGCAAGGGAGATGAATGTAAATAATCTTGCGACGAATTTGCTATACTATCGATGAAAACATTTCGTTGATAATATAACTAATTTGTCGCAAGAATATTGTGTCTAATTTGAATGGTGTTAGATGGTTTGCAAATAGTGTAGGTATTATATTATGGTGCAATGTAGTGTAGTTTATAATAACAATCTCTATGCCAAACCTCAAAATGGATAGTACCATATCTTATTCATAAGACAAATATTCTTTGTATGTTTCCTTTGTGGTGGATCAAGCCCTCAGTACACATGATGCCTTACAATGAAATGTAATAATTTTACTATTGAATGATAGATTTATGTCACCCATGGTTAAGGAGGAGGTATGGAGGAGGTGAAGGGACAATGACACGTAATGAATCACACCCTATCATATACTAATTTGATACAAATTGCTTGTGAGTCCTTAGAAAAAACCAACAAAATAAGAAGGAGGCATACAGATCTCTTTGGGATGTAAACTATATGGACTCCTAATCTTAATGGGGAAACAACACTCACCAAATTGTCATCCTCTAAATGTCGTTGTGCATACACATTTATAGGAATGGAGGAATAATCAGCGTTGACCATGTCAAGGATCAAAACTACCTAGGGTTTTTGTGTTTGTTCTATGAAATCAAGGTCGGTCATTACATTCAACTAAGTTGATTAGAATTATTAGGGTGATGCTTAACAACCCATGTATAAAAATTGACTATGCATTATTTGAACATTGAGAAAGTCATCACTCCATCAATAATCATCCCCACATCTTATCTTGTGTTAATTCACTTATGTTGTGCCATATCAACATCGACTTCAAGGTAGGCTTGTGCTAAATTGTTGTCAAACAAATATTATTCTTTTCTCCTATTTGCGCACACACTTTCAATCTCACACACTAAAATCCTTTGCTAAATTACATTGAACACACTCAAATTTTCGTTATGTTTCCTAACAACTACTCTAATCAATGATTTTATTATTTTACCATAACTCTCAATAGATTGACTTCAAATTGTCTAGTGGAAATTATGTATAGGTAATACTTAATTCTAGTGTATTGAAATCATAATGCACATATTTCCTAAGTCATTTATCACAAATTCTTTCTAGTTTTCAAATTCATTTTTGTGACAATCTAAAAAGGCTTTTATATGACATTCACAAATTTTGGGTCTTTATCATCAACATTTGTGCATTTAGACTCACATAGGTTGGTATTTCACTCTTGTTAGGATATGCAGGTATACTAAAGGGATTCTTAGGAAATGCAAATTTGTCTCTCTTGCCTGCTTTCCCATGCCCATTTCACAGGTCTTTGCTTCAGGATCCATCTAGGGTTTCGAGACCTTCGTATCTCAGTACTAGAGCCATTCCAACCCCTGAAATATTGTGAGCGATTGTCACCTCACCACTGCATTGCAAGGATAAAGTGACCTTGACCACTGTGGTGCAAGGAGAAAGTGAACTCAGCCACTGTGGTGCAAGGATACATAGACCTCAATCCACTACATGCGTAAGGAGATAGAGACCTCAACCTCGAGCCGATATTCACAAGGAACAAAGAATGGTGAGTAATTTCATTTCGAGAGTTTCGATTTGGAAAATGAATGAATCAATTTGGACTTATTACTACCACACAAATGTTTGGATAAGAGGTCTTTAGGATTCCAAAATCTCAAAATCCACAATCAGATACTTAGCATTTCAATAGGTTTTTGATGATGCTCATACTAAATTTAGGGTTTGATCGAATGTATACGGTTATTCCATGATTGTTTGGTGTGATATTGGTTCAAAAAACATTGAGGGCATTAAACATCTTTATTCTTTAATATATCTAACAACTACAATAGAGATATTTTTCTTTGCCCCAATTTATATCTTATCTATGCATTCGCACTGTTAGAAAATAGGGATCCCACGTGTACCTCCCTTGCATCCACAAACCTTTAGGAATAATATGTTGGGTAAGAACCCTACAAAAACTAGGTACACATCCTCTTCCTTCCCACAATAGCATATTTTCATCCCTTAGAATTAGTAAACCTCTCGATGCACTTCTATCCAATGTGGTTTTGGGTTCATGGTGAGATTTTTGTAGAGAGGAAATCATAAGTTATAAAATCCACCAACACACTAGGACATAAATATTTATGGAACACACTTTAATTCCATCTAAGATAGAATATGCATGTTTGTATTGAGAAGGAGAGCACCCTCCATCAAGTATTCAATGAGGTAAGGCTACTAGGTACATTTGAGGGAAATCGTGTCATGGTTTTGGATTCGTGTCGTGCAATAAACTTAGATAACATTCAAGAAGAGATGATTTGACTAAGGTTATGGACCATTACGAGTCTCTTAAAATACATGTCCCTATACCCAATGCACCATTGTCCATGCTAGGTTTTACCCATGGGGGCATGAGAAATAATTTTCATTAGACATCGAGAAATGACTTGTGCTCGATTTCTTCAACAACTCTATTTGTTTCTTCTTCTATTACAACACAAATAATTATCCTCATTTTTAGGACAACTACAAAGAAAAGGTGAGGTATAAAACACTATTTTTAACCCACTTGCAAAGAATAACAAGCCCCGTGACTTTTGATTTCTACACAATAAAAAATAAAAATACAAAATTTTGGCATTTTTTGTGCTACAAGTAAGCCTAGAATTTGATATCCCATATGGTTTGAGAATGCTCATTCAATGGTATTCCTCATGATTCCTATTCCCCACCAACACCATTATAATTTGTGTAATCTCACTCCTAATTAGTGTCTTGCATATTGTTAATTTGGCTCAAACACAATATTTTATCTTTATACAAACTCAAAATCCTCTTCATCCTTTCAATCTAGGAATAGATTTATCCTTCTAGGTCCTTAGTATTTTTGTTGTTACACCCTTAACCTCCCAATATTTCCATCTTTTTCAATGCCAAATTTGAAAAATCCCTTTGCTCTAACAATTTTTTGAACTTAAAATTCCCTTCACTAATGACTAACCTACCTCTTTATTACCTCCTCCAATCATTTGATTCCTCCAGGGAATCTAAGATAACTCACAAGAAATTGTTTTCAAGATATTTACATCCATAGTTGTTAGTTTTCACTCAACCACATTGCAGAGGGTGTAGTTGTACTTCCTCCTAGTCACCAAGCTTATTATTGCCCCATAGTAGTACTAATGTGAAGTGTGGAGGGCATGCCTGTTTTCTTTCAAACCCCATTATCTCATGTTATCATCCTTTGATATGGATATAAATATATGAATCGCAACATCAATGTCTAATTGCTCATCATCCACTAATCATTACTAATATAAGAAAGCATTATGATTACCTTTACTAACATGAGATAATCATTACTAATATAAGAAAACATTATGAGGAGTATTTTTTCCACCATATATCCACAAGTTGGTCCCCTTTTCCATGATGTGTTAGTCCCCGAGTGTGGATAGTGTATCCAGGATAGGCATATGATTAACATTTCTGAATTACATTTAATGTGAAATTTATTATTTGTTTATATAATTGAAAATAACTTTTCTTTTTTGAAATATGTAGTCCACGGGCCATGGTTGTGATGATTGGGTCGATGAAAAATTGTTGGATGACCCCAACATAATGGTAACAATCAACAAAATCATCAGAAAAATGAATAGAGAAATCCTTCGCTTGATTGTAAGTAAAGATAAAAATCAAGAAACTAAAGAAAGGATAGAGCAGTTGAAGGAAGAACTTAAAAAATATAAGATAATAACCATATCTTAAAGTGATTTATTTTTGGTCGTAAGTTCAATTATGAATGTTTCATGTTTATAACTTTTACATTTTCTAATCAAAAAAACTTTTTCTTTCTTATATAGGATTTTTTGGCTCCGATTCAGTCGGCTCTTGTAGTAGATGTTGGTAGTAGTAATGTTGCAGAGAGTACACCACAACGTCCAGCCAACACAAGCCAACATATACCAGCTAAGCTATTCATCACTACACCTATGATTGATCCTAGTCATACTAAGACTGGATCCACACCTATAGCTGGGGACCATGAGCATGACATATCCCTTCAGCCAGAGGTGGCAGAGACACATGCAGGAGCTGGTGGCAGTACTGGCAGTGATGACACTGTCAGTTCATTTCCTGGATCGTCATGCATTACCAGCACGGGAACAATTTCATGCACTTTTTTGGTGAATGAGAAAGGAGTTCCAATAAAGACATTAAAAATTCCAAGTCTTTTTAATTGTTTTAACCGTTTGTTGTTGTATATCTGAAGCATACATCATCTTATATATTATTATTTTCTAATTAATGATTATTTATTTTTGCATGTAGGAAACAACTTGTTTTATAAACACTTGCATGACCAGTCATTGAAAATTTTTGGTCCCACGTTACACACAAGGTGGAATTCTCAAAGTATTCACCTCAAAAAATAAATCTTGGACTACCTTGAATGTATGTTTGGGGTAGATACCTTTGATAAAAGAGAGGTCTCCAAAGTGGTGGGCCTATATTTAAAATATATACATGACATGTATAGGGTTAAATTGCAAAAGAACCCTAGGTATGAGCGTCCACCCATTATTATTGAGATGGAATGGAAGGAATTCATTAAGGATGCAAAGGAGAAGAGACTGAGAAAAGAAGGAAGAAATCCACCTGGTCCAGGAAGGTAAATTACAAT
The DNA here is from genome assembly GCA_900067695.1 of Picea abies. Classification (NCBI taxonomy): domain Eukaryota; kingdom Viridiplantae; phylum Streptophyta; class Pinopsida; order Pinales; family Pinaceae; genus Picea; species Picea abies. The sequence goes on from CBVK0103327376.1 coordinate 21,468, forward strand.
TTGAATTTAGTACTTTTAGCTTTCTTTATTTTTAAATACAATTGCGGTATATAACATACTTGAAATTTTTCATAGGCTCCCTGACACTTCAAAAGCCACCAAGGCAAGGGTTGAGAAACATGGTCAACACAGACTAGGCCAAGGCAACTATTTGAAGTTACAAGCACTAATTGTAAGTAATCAAACATCTTAAAAATATTATTAGTTATATCACCTTCCAGGTTTCTGGTAATTCATGGGGCAACCAATGAAAAAAATCAATACTCTTATGCAATGTAGGGGGGTGATTTTGGTACCAAATCCACTACGGAAGGCCTTTGGCTTGGTTACAAGTATGGATACCAAATTGTTATTGATCACCGAAAAATCTTGGGACAGTCGCCAAGATGCAGTGTGCATGAGATGGTATATTATAAAAATCTCACCACAATAACATGATTTCACTACCTTTAAAATATATTCTCATTTGATATCGTCCAATAATTTTATATGTTTCTCTGTTATTTATAGTAGGGGAGCAACAATATTACCAAGCCCATTAATAGTACTACAGAACAGTTTGTTGATAGTAGAGAGCAACCACAAGATGGTGCTTCCGTGCAGCCCCATGAAAGTGAGGTGCAACCTCTTGACAGTGAGGTGCAGCCTCCTGAAAGTGAGGTGCAACCTGATCCTAACATAAATAGGTTGGTGCATCCCCATGATGTTGCTACACATGAGAGCCACGATGGTAATATGACTGTATATTAATCATATATAACTTAATAATTTCGTACTTATGAATTTTGTGATTCTATTTTTTCTTTTTACTAATTCAATTATGATTGTCTACTTATAAATTTTGTGTTTTCAGTGGTAGAGCTACACGACATACATCGAGATCCTATAACAAAAGAGGAGAACAAGGTAGGTAAATTATTATATTCTAGTCATATTTTTTCTTATTAATGAACTAAATCAATCGTATTCAATAACTTGCCCTATAAAGTTAATATTTTTTGTCGTTGTAGATGATGACCCGCATATGGTGCCTCAACATCGTGAGTACGTGACAAGAAATGTAATGCGTGAGAAAATGCAAGGACAATCAACAATAGGAGAGCACGCAGTAAAAGAAGATGACACAGATATCGATGAAATACTTAGAAAATTATCAACAAGTCGTGCAAAGAAAAAAAAAAACATAGTACCGATGTATAATATTATAATACCGATCATTTATAATAAAAAAAAAATCACATATTCCTGTCAATATTAAGGTCTTGCATACCTTTTTTTTTTCTTTTCCTTTCAATGAGTTCTTGATAAATTTACTTTTACATGACATTTTTTGAATATTTTTAATGCATATTATCTAATAGATAGTGTTATTTTACTTTGCCTTTGACCATTTGACCCTTGGATTAGACTAGAAGGTATAAATCCCACATCAAAGTGTGGAAACCCCCTTTGTACAAGGATGACACCCCCACATTATGATTCGACCTTTTGACAGAGAGATGACCCTTTATGTTGTTATCTTGTGATTGGTTAAGCCCCTCTTGTTGACTTGTATATTTTGGTCACCCTTATTGTGACTAGGTTCCCCCTCTTATGTGTTGGTCGCAGCCTATCCTTGGTGCTGTCAACCTATATTTGCCCCTCGGTAGCCTTGCTGTTGCTACCTTGACCCTACTGTAGCCTATCCTTGGCGTTGTCATCCTATAGCTTCCCCTCGACAGCCTTGTCGTGGCTTCCCTAACCCTGCCGCAGCCTAACCTTGGTGTTGTCATCCTGTAGTTTCCCCTCAACAGCCTTGCCGTGGCTACCTTGACCCTGCCACAACCTATCCTTGGTGTTTTCATCTTGTAGCTTCTCCTCGGTAGCCTTGACCTTGCCACAACATATCCTTGGTGCTATCATCCTGTAGCTACCCCTTAGTAGCCTTGACCCTGCCGCAGCCTAACCTTGGCATTGTCAACTTGCCTCTGCCTCTTGTGACCTCTGTTGTACCTCTGTGTTGTTTGGCATGCCTCAAGGAACGATGTCATGACCCTCCATATTTTTCCTAATGTGTTAAGAGAAACAGGACCCAAAGTGGATGGTTACAAGGCAACGTTGCTCTCTGACGGTTCTTTGTTTGATTGAGGTCATCTTGTTTTTGGGGTCTGTTGTGATTTGTTTTTCCTGTTGGTCATCTCTCTCTCACTTGGTAAGTTATGCCCTTAGGTAAGTGCTTGAAACTTCTCCCTTTATTGAGTACATCTATGGGGGTTTCCACACTAAGGTAAGTTTCTAACCCTATCTATTTTACTATTGTTATTTATTATGTTCACTGATCAGTTTCATATTGAAGATCATTGAATTATTTTACAGTAGTACCTATCTTCATAGTATGTTCATATTATGAATTGATATTCAATTGCTATCAATGGTTATCTTCTTGATGTGAGATGAAATTTTTTGTTATATTTCTATTATCTAATTTTTACCCTTATGTTTAGATCCGATCTGTAGTAAGCATATTGTGAGAAAAAATATTAAATTTCTGTCTACTTCAGTTTTTACCCTAAATATATCAGTTAGATTGGGTATTGGGGAATTGAGAGTGATGTGAGGGGGGGGAGGGGCCATAATATCTTCTACCTTCAAGTGGTTGGCCCTGTTTAGTAGAGAATAAATTAGGAATTGGCTAATATTGGACCAAACCTCTCTCGATCCACCGGAGAAACAACAAAGCCAATGTTGACTTTGTTGTTGCTCCATTAGATCGAGGGAGGTTTGCTGCAAGATTAGACAACTCTAATAAATTATTCTCGAAACCAAGAGGAGCTCATTTAGGATTTATTTCTAGTTCTATAACTATCACGTTTGTAGTTTGTTCTCAGTGAGTAAGTCAATATTTGAATCTAGGATGATGAGGGGCTACTACAAAACAAGGATGATAAGGTGCTTGTAAGCATTTTCAAGGTATGTTCTAACATTCTCAATTTAGTGCATCTTAACGTATAGTAAATTATTGCAGTTGAATAATTTTTTTAAAATACATATTTTATTTAATATTCTAGATTGTCCAATGTAGCGATCTATTATATTGAGTAGGAATATCCTGGAGGTTAAATATGTCCATTGAATAATCTTGGATTTTGTTGTCTTGTCTAGGTTTGTCTTGATGGAAAATCTATTGAACATTAAGAAAATCATGGCACTGTAACTTAGAGGTGAAACTATCACAAATAAGGGGTTTGGTCTAGAAGTTTTAATTATATATATGATGCATCATTGTTTTGAAGGGTGTATTTTTCTTTTATAATCTCCAAAGTAATGTTTCATAAATCGCATAGTTATATAATTTCTTAATTAGCTATTGAATTTTAGACAATATTTAGTGATCAGTTGGTTTTCAATTATATATGTTGGCCATATGTTGAAATTGCAAAGTGATGCAGATGCCCGTCCTCTGCCTCGGTAGAGTCTCTGCGCAACCTCCCGGTCTTAAGGATCGTTCACTCTATTCCATGAGCCGAAGTGGCTCTTTTGATTCCCACTGTAATCTCAGTCAAAATCGATCCACAGGTCCTTCAAGAACTCCCGTGTGTGAACAACACTAGGCACGAGCTCCTATCTTTCCCCAGCGAACATAGCGCTATGACCAAGGGTCTAACCCAAATTCGCTTGTCGTAACTCACGATCTCGTGAGTTCGCGAGTCGAAGCTCTCGACTCTTCCCTTCCAATTTCGCAAGACCCAAAATCACGAAATGGTTTTGGATCCTTTTTGTCAGTGCCTCCTTTGCGTGATCGTCAGCTAGGCTTAACTACTAGCCCCTCTTGCTACTCACACCTTCACGAGTTTCGACACCCAACCTTGGCACCTTCCCTTCACGAACCCCCGAGAAGTGATATTGACTTTTTTTCTCACGTTCTCACTGCTCTTGACTTCGCGAGTCAAGGGGCTGAGTCTTTGTGCTCTTATCTCATGAATCCCTGAGATGCGAGAAGTTAGTGGGGTGTTGACTCCTTCCAACAGGTGACGTGTGTCCGCCTGTCTATCATGCGGGCCCTACCTTGAGGTTCTGCCACGCGTCTACACTCGTGCCTCATCTCTCGGCACTTTGCGACTTTTGCAGTCGAGACGAGGTCCTTTCAACCTCTGAAACCCCGAACTCCCAATAGGCAATGGGTGATCTCGTGACACATGTCCTCCTCTGGATGGACCGCTTAGATTTAATTCGCGTTTCGCTACTCTTCACGTGAGGTTTTAAACCTCGTGCAACTTCTATCAGATCTAACGACTGAAGGTTGTTCTCTCAAGATATGACAGCTCAGATCATCTCTCCTACGTGCTCTTCCTGTACTACCTCCTGGAAGTGAAAACCTTCAATGGTCCAGATCTTCTCAACTAAATCCGATGGTAGTTGTTACTCCTCCCGAGCCTTGGTGCTTTCTTCCTGCACTTGGAAGAATTTCAAGTGTCCAAAGGCCTCGACCTTTGTCTTCTTTCCTCTATGAGATCTTCTACTTGAGCCCTTGCCTACGTTCTCAAAGACGTTGTTCCTCCTGAGATTTCTTCCCGAATCCTCAAGTGATTCCAAGACTTTTGCACTCCTTGCAGAGTCTTCACGCACACAAAGTGTTATCTGTCCTGAGCTTCTTTGAGACTTAGACCTCTAAGGAAAATAATTTTTTCTCCCTTCTCCCTTAGATGGAGAATTATAATGCCCTCCTGGCACTCTGTCTGCTCAAGCAACCTATTGTTGAGTCTTTCAGGGTGTTCAACAACCCTGCGAAGAGCCTTCTATAGACTCTTCTTCAAATCTATGAACTCAAAGAGTTCCTTCTATGCACTCTAGCACTTACTCAATGCCCTCCTGGTAGAGTATCAAGAATCCGTAGATGATTCTTTCTTCTAATGAACTCATAACATAGTTCTTCTTCTGTGCACTCCTTGCACTGGCTCAATGCTCACTTAGCAGAGCTTTACAGAACTCCTCAAAGATTTTGTTTGCAACATGTGTTCTCCATAGCCTTTCCTCCTGAGGTGTTCAACAACCTCAAAGGTCTTCTTTTGAATTGTTGATTTCAGCTTCTGTGCCCACCTGGCATGTCTTTGTCTGACTTTGCAGAGTTGAGAAGTGCAACTATGCACTGGTATTCACATACTGTAGTAATCTGGCATGCCCTCCTAGCATGAAACCACAAAGAACCTCTCAATCCTAAAATCAAAACAACTCCCTGCAAATGTCTAGCATACATGTACAACATAAATTGAACACACACAGACATTCATTCAACATAGACAATATGCAGGAAAAACTACTCTGGTTTATATTAATCAAAATGTCTCTTTACAAAGGTGTTCTGAGTGCTGACTATAACAAGGTATCAACTCCTTTTCTTCTGCTCTCTACTCGCAGACTCTCTACCATCGAGATACAATTACAATGAAAGATATTTTACATGAGGGGGCTCTTCGAGATCTTCCCTCCAATCTACCTACCCTGTTCAATTACATTGAATGGACTGTCTACTCCACCATCTAGATCTAGATATTAGCCTTCAAAGCATTAAAGGCCTACCTACTTCTATGCTTATGCAAAGCACGGCCTCATGGCTCAACAACCTACAACATTAAATTACATTCAAATTCAAAATGGAAGACGAGGGTTGCACCTCTCTTCAACCTTGAATGCATGTGCTGACATGGCTGGATGGCTAGCTGGATGACGTGGAGAGATGCTCCTACATCATACTCCTTAGATGCAAAATTCATGAGCTCCTACTCACGAGCTTCCTCATTCAGCTTTGGAAATCCTCCTGGAGCTATTCATCTGCTCCATCTCCTTGTTTTTGTTGCTACTTCTGCACTATTGTTGCTACATCTTTCCTTCTTATCAACTTCTTCTTGATGACAGTTTCTGCTGACCCTAACATCATCTCCCTAATCTCCTCGATCACTTCGTCTAGCTGCTCTAGTGGCTGGCTTTGTTCATGTAGTCTCCTCAGCTACAAAAATTTTCTGCAATTAGGTAGATCACTGGGATCTCCCATGCCTTCTTCATCTGCTTCCAACTTCGCCTGTTGGATGTGCACACTCTACACTTTCAACCTTCTTTCCAGGGCTTCAATCTGTTCATACAGATCAACCAAACTAATGCTATCTACTTGTTCTTCTTCTTCTTCTACAAGCTCTAATGCTGCAGTCTTTTTAGTTTGTTGGCTATAAATATTGAGCCATTCCTCAGAATGCTCATCTTCGTTTTCTTCTTGGGTAGTCTCAAATACCTACTCCAATTCTTCTTTGACACTCTCAGCTAGCTATATTCCTCTTGTTGTTGGTACCTCATCTGCAACATAGACTTTTTCATCCCCTAGGATATGTGGCAGGAATATCTGAATTCCTCCATTCATCAGAAGATTCCTCAGATCTTCCTCCTTTGTCAGTTGCATCTGCTGATCCAAACTCACCTCTGAGTTTATGAGACCCTCAGATAGTCTCATCTGCTCATCCCTGCCCACCTGGAAATATGGGATTTCCCTGTTGCTTCCTTGGCAGACTATGAGATCAACTGATCCCATCTTTATCAGCACCTCAGGCTGAACTGAACTCACCTCTAAGTCCATGAGATTTTCAGACAGTCCCATCTTTGTTCCCATGCCCACCTGGAAAATTATAAACTCTTTGTTGCCCTTCTAGTAGTCCATGAGATCCCAGAGTGATCTCGATCCATTTCCCACTTGGAAATGTGAAATTCCTTGGCTATCCTCATGACAGTCTATGAGACCCCACAACGATCTCAACTCTTTTCCTACCTGGCAATTGGGAATTTCCTCTCTGCCCTCCTGACAGAGCTTGAGATCTTCATCTGATCCCATTTCATCCTCAGCATCGCTGAGATTTCTCTCAGTCTCTGGCTCACATACTTGAACCCTTTTTTCTGGTCTGTTGAGGTTTTTAGCATGCCTCAACCACCTTCTCAACAGTCTACACTACCTTATGACCATCAACTGCTTGAATGGCCATTTTACCTTCGGCTTCCCCATGGACCATTCATATACCCATTTTGACCTGGTATTCTACTGCATCTCTAATGCAAGTTCATCCATCCTCGTGTTCATCTCAGCGATTTCTTCATCCCATTCATCTTCGCTCATCATCTCTAGGTATTTCCTTTCGGCATATCTTCGGCCTTCAGTAGCCATATCGCTATCTCCGTCTGCTCTCCTGGAAAACCTGCTGCCCACCTGCAAGCAATCACCACAGAGTCTCCAACACTCTGTCTTCCTCTTTCTCCTTCTGTCTTCAATATACAAACAGAATCCATGCCTTGGCAGAGTCTCTGCGCGACCTCTTGGTCTTAAGGATCGTTCACTCTATTCCATGAGCCGAAGTGGCTCTTTCGATTCCCACTGGAATCTCAGTAAAAATCGATCCACGGATCCTTTGGGAACTCCCCTGTGCGAACAACACTAGGCGTGAGCTCCTATCTTTCCCCAGCGACCACAACACTATGACCAAGGGCCTAACCCAAAGTCGCTTGTCATAACTCGCGATCTCGCGAGTTCGCAAGTTGAAGCTCCATACTCTTCCCTTCCAATTTCATGAGACCCAAAATCACAAAACGGTTTTGGCTCCTTTCTTTCAACGCCTCCCTTGCGCGACCACTGGCTAGGCTTAACTACTAGCCCCTCTCGCTACTCGCACCTTCGTGAGTTTCGATGCCCAACCTTGGCACCTTCCCTTCACGAACCCTCTAGAAGTGATATTGACTTTTCTTCTCACGTTCTTGCTGCTCGTGAATTTGCAAGTCAAGGGGATGAGTCTTTGTACTCTTATCTCGTGAATCCCTGAGACGCGAGAAGTCAGCGGGGTGTTGACTCCTTCCAACAGGCGACGTGTGTCCGCCTGTCTATCACGCGGGCCCTACCTTGAGGTTTTTCCATGCATATACACTCGTGCCTTGAATCTTGACACTTTGTGACTTCTGCAGTCGAGACGAGGTCCTTTCAAGCTCCGAAACCTTGAACTCCCGATAGGCGATGGGTGATCTCACGACACCTGTCCTCCTCCGGATGGATCGCTCAGATTTAATTCTCCTTTCACCACTCTTCGCGTGAGGTTTTAAACCTCGTGCAAATTCTGTCAGATGTAACGACTGAAGGTTGTTTTCTCGAGATTTGATGGCTCAGATCATCTCTCCTAAGCGCTCTTCCTGTACTGCCTCTTGGACGTGAAAACCTTCAACGGTCCAGATCTTCTTAGCTAAATCCGACAATAGTTGTTGCTCCTCTTGAGCCTTGGTTCTTTCTTCCTACACTTAAAAGAATTTCAAGTGTCCAAAGGCCTCGACCTTTGTCTTCTTTCCTCTGCGAGCTCTTCTACTTGAGCCCTCGCCTGCATTCTCAAAGACGTTGTTCCTCCTGAGCTTTCCTCCTAAATCCTCAAGGGATTCCATGACTTTTGCATTCCTTGCAGAGTCTTCACACTCACAAAGTGTTATCCATTCTGAGCTTCTCTGAGACTCAGAACTCTAAGGAAAATAATTCTTTCTCTCTTCTCCCTTAGATGTAGAAGTATGATGCCCTCCTGGCACTCTGTCTACTCAAGAAACCTATTGCTGAGTCTTTTAGGGTGTTCAACAACCCTTTGAAGATCCTTCTATGGACTCTTCTTCAAATCTCTGAACTCAAAGAGTTCCTTCTGTGCACTCTAGCACTTACTTAATGCCCTCCTGGCAGAGTATCAAGAATCCTCAGATGATTCTTGCTTCTAATGAACTCATAACAGAGTTCTTCTTCTATGCACTCCTTGCACTGGATCAATGCCCACTTGGCAGAGCTTTACAGAGCTCCTCAGAGATTCTGTCTGCAACTGTGTTCTCCACAGCCTTGCCTCCTGAGGTGTTCAACAACCTCAAAGGTCTTCTTCTGAATTGTTGATTTTAGTTTATGTGCCTACCTGTCATGTCTTTGTCTGACTCCGCAGAGTTTAGAAGTGCAACTATGCACTGGTATTCAGAGATCGTAGTAATCTGTCACACCCTCCTGGCATGAAACCAGAAAGAACCTCTCAATCCTGAAATCAAAACAACTCCTTGCAAATGTCTGGCATACATCTACAACATAAATTGAACAAACACAGACATTCATTCAGCACAGACAATATGCAGGAAAAACTGCTCTGGTTTATATTAATCAAAATGTCTCTTTACAAAGGTGTTCTGAGCACAGACTATAACAAGGTCTCGCTCCTTTTCTTCTGCTGTCTACTCGCAGACTCTCTACCATCGAGATACAATTACAATGAAAGATATTTTACATGAGGGGGATCTTCAAGCTCTTCCCTCCAATCTACCTACCCTATTCAATTACATTGAATGGGTTGTCTAGTCCACCATCTGGATCTAGATCTCAGCCTTCAAAGCATTAAAGGCCTACCTACTTCTATGCCTATGCAAAGCACGACCTCATGGATCAACAACCTACAACATTAAATTACATTCAAATTCAAAATGGAAGACGAGCGTTGCGCCTCTCTTTAGCCTTGAATGCATGCATTGAAGTCATTGGTTGGTTGGTTGGCTGACATGGAGAGATGCTCCTGCATCATACTCCTTAGCTGCAAAATTCATGAGCTCCTGCTCATGAGCTTCCTCACTCATCTTTGGAAATCCTCCTAGATCCAAAACAAATTCCTGGAGTTGTTCATCTACTCCATCTCCTTGCTGCTATTGTTGCTACTATGTTGTTGCTACTACTTCTTTCCTTCTTCTCAACTTCTCCTTGCTGACAGTTTCTGTTGACGCTAACATCAGCTCCCTGATCTCCTTGATCACTTCGTCTAGCTGCTCCAGTGGCTGACTTTGTTCATGCAGTCTCCTTAGCTGCAAAAATTTTCTACAATTATGTAGATCACTGGGATCTCCCATGCCTTCTTCATTTGCTTCCAACTTCACCTGTTGGATGTGCACAATATGCACTTTCACCCTTCTCTCTAGGGATTCAATCTGTTCATACAGATCATCCAAACTAATGTTGTCTTCTTCTTCTTCTTCTTCTTCTGCAAGCTCCAATGTTGTAGTCTTTTCAGTTTCCTGGCTGGAAATATTGAGCCATTCCTCATAATGCTCATCTTCTTTTTCTTCTTGGGCAGTCTCAAATACCTTCTCCAATTCTTCTTTGATAGTCTCAACTGGCTGTCTTCCTCTTGTTGTTGTTGCCTCATATGCAATACAGACTTTGGCCTCCCCTGGGCTATGTGGTAGGAATATCTGAATTCCTCCATTCATCAAAAGATTCCTCAGATCTTCCTCCTTTGTCAGCTGCATCTACTGATCCAAACTCACCTATGAGTTTATGAGACCCTCATATAGTCTCATCTGCTCATCCTTGCCCACCTAGCAATATGGGATTTCCCTGCTGCTTCCTTGGCAGACTATAAGATCAACTAATCCCATCTTTATCAGCACCTCAAGCTGAACTTAACTCACCTCTGAGTCCATAAGACTTTCAGACAGTCCCATCTCTTTTCAGAGCTCGTTTTTGGCTTCAGAGGGATGCCTTGTTTAGGGTTTGGCTCGGTCTTGATAGATCAAGTTTATCTTGGGTCTGTGATAAACTTGGGTTTAGTGGGAGCTTTTGCAGTGAAGATTTGAGTAAATAAAGAAGAATGGTGAGCTCATCTAGAATCGAGATAGAGAAGTTCAACAGTAAAAACTTTGAGCTATGAAATCTCAAGATGGAGGACCTTCTTGTAGACAAAGAAAAATGGATCACTGTGGATCCTGGTACACATCCTACTGGTACATTGTCTACTAGCACACTGGCTACTGGTACACAACCTACTAGCACACAAACTACTAGTACACTAGCTACTGGTATGTCAAAGGGAGATTGGGACAAGTTGGACAGAAGACAAAGGAGTACTATTGGACTCTACCTAGCAGATTCGGTGTTGTTGAATGTCTCAGGAGAATCTACAGCCAAGGAACTATGGGATAAGTTAGTGAATTTGTATCAATCAAAGTCCCTGGTAAACAAGTTGTTTCTTCAAAAGAAGTTGTATCATCTTAGGATGGAAGATGGAGATTCTGTGACAAAACATCTAAATGCCTTTAATACTCTGGTAAGTCAACTTGGATCTGTTAATATTACGATTGCAAAAGAAGATAAGTGTATTACTTTGTTATTTTCTTTGCCAGACTCTTGAGATAATCCAGTTGTAGCAATAGGTAGTACCACTCAATCTACATTGAACTATGAGCATGTAGTTGCATCCTTGTTATCTGAAGAGATGAGGCAAAAAAGCATGGATGGTCACAACACAGATGCTTTATTTGTAAGAGGGCGTACCCAAGACAGGAACCCTAGTAAGCCTTCGAGATGGAGATCTAAATCTATAGGTAGATCTAAATCTCCAGGAAAATCTTTGAGGAAATGCTGGAAGTGTGGTAAAATAGGGCATTATAAGAAAGATTGCAAGTCTAAGAAGGTTGAAAAACCAAATGGATCTAATAGTACCTCTTCCACAGAGGTGAAAACCTCCACTGAAAAAGGACGTGATGTTTACCTAGAATCTACAAGTACACATGCAGACCATGATGTAAGGTTGATCGACTCAGGTGTGTCATACCATATGACTCCTCACAGGGAGTGGTTCTCTGAATATGAAAAATATGATGGTGGTGATGTATTCCTAGGAGATGACTCGACAACAAAAATCTTGGGACGTGTAAGGGTTAAGTTGCTGCTAAACAATGGAAGGATTAGAACTCTCCCTGGGGTTATACACATTCCAAAACTAGCCAGGAGCCTCATATCTGTAAGCAAGTTGGGTGATGCAAGAGTGAAAACTATATTTGAAAAGAACACTTGCAAGATGGTACGAGGAGCAATGGTGTTGATGAGGGGATTTCGTTGTGGAACTCTATACAAGTTGTTGGGAATCACTTACACTAATGGGTGTAACAATTATGTTTTCCTTGAGCAGAAAAATGAAGGAGAAAAGACCAATACTGTCCTAGAAAGGAAGACCATGTTGTGGCATCAAAGACTGGGGTATATTGGAGAAAAGGGCCTTCGAACACTACATGGTAAAGGTATGGTTGAAGGTATGTCTAATTGCACTCTGGATTTTGATTTCTGTGAAAATTGCATATATGGTAAACAAAATTGAGTAAGATTCCCATCTGGTGCTACAAGAGAAAAGGGGATCTTACAATTGATACACGGTGATGTGTTTGGACCTGTTCATGTTCCATCCCTAGGTAAATCTGTGTATTATGTTTCATTCATAGATGATTTTTCAA
>CBVK0103334386.1:0-14118 GCA_900067695.1 Picea abies
AGAATACTCTCCTAGCGAACCGAAGCTCCTAGGGCATACCTTTATTCGTACATTAACCATCTGGACTGAAAAAAGGGTAAACTACCACCAGATAGATGTGCCTTCAAATTTTAGTTTAACGAGCGTGAAGGGCAACAAGATCGCTCTGCAATCTTTTCAATTTTAGAGAGTCTGAAAAGGGCTTAAAGAAGACTCTAGGGGGGATTCTTTTCTTAAGTAATCCAAAAGAGACCGAAAAGAATAAATAAACTCTCGTTAGATGTTGCTTTCAAAGTTTAAGTGAGCCTGAAAGACAACAAACCCTGCTCATAAGGAGTCCCTCGGGTATGAGCCAGAAAATATGAAGAAGAATGGGGCTTCGATGTACAATCATGGAGGGACTAAAAGGACTCCCAACCCTATGGAAAAAACTCACAGCATGGACACCAAAATGTAGCAAAGGATCTACATAGGGCATCCATGTAGAGGAAGGCTCTACCACCTCATTATGACACTTCTAAAGCAGCATAGAAGGTTTTGTGTCGCACTTCGGTGGGATCGATCATATGGCAAAGCGAAAAAAAAGTCAACAATATGCAAGATGCAAGGTGATGAGAACCTAACCTATATGCAAATATCAAAAAACAAATTTATCACAAGATGATGTGAGTGTAACCCATCTCATAAAAACACCAAACAAAAAGAAAAAGCTCATTAGAACAACCCAAAGATCTCTCAAAAAGAAACTCGAGTAGCCATCGAGCCAAGAATAGGGGAAAAGAGGACCAAACTGGGGAAAAAAAGAGCCAAAAAAATATATAAATAGGGGCGAACAACTTATTTTAACCATTTAAAATTGGAAAATAACCAAAAAGCCAAAAAAACCCTCTTCTTTAAAACGCGAATTCGAGGAGCTATGGTGGACGAAAGATATTCAAACCTGAACTAAGTACAAATGACCTCTCTCGGCCTTTTCATTCATTATTTATTTCTTATTTCATTGTTTAGAGGGTGTGCACCCTAGTAAAAAGGTCGGGTCTGTGTGTACGCAGGTTGTCCATGCTCAGGACGCGTATGTACGCGGGCAAAGTAACACTTAGCCCACGTACATACGCGACCGTCTTAAAGATAACCCACGTACATCTCTTTAAGCTTTCAAAAATATGAAACAAGGGACTAACCTCACAAACTTTTTTGCAACAAGATGTATGTTCACTAGCAAGAGAGAGAACATGAGGAGTTAGATGTCTTAGTAGAGGAGGATCCAGGGGCCATTTCCATGCTTAAGTAGTGTGGTATATGGAAATTCTTTCAATGTCCATTCATGAGGGCACAACCCAGGCTATTAAACCATCTGATAGAGTATTAGCATCCAGATGCAGAGGCCTTCATGCTAGAAGGCCAATCATTGATTTTGACGACGAAGGATATATACTTTTTGACCGGCCTCTCCAGGAGGGCGGAACCGGTCAACTTGAGGACCTTTCCTCTAGGACCACACAACATAAAAGATTACATTGGCATGTATTGTGAGGCTGGCACTGAGAAAATAGGATCTCATGTGCCAATTCATAAGATCACAAGCCTCAATCTTCAGATAGTACTTTACATGATTGGGCGGATCATGGGATTCACAACATTTCATCATGCACAAATGCATTGTGCAACTCAGTGTCTAGATGCCACCATCTTTGACTAGAGCACTACAATGATCACATATATGAAAAAACAACTCACTGACTGTCGAAGAAGAACAAACAAGAACTTCAGGTTCGAAACTGTGTTGTGCACTTTCTTTTTCGAGAGAGTGCCAAGTCTTAGCCTCATTTCTAGAATTATCCAAGTGGGAAGCTTTGTTTCCTCGACAAGGTGCAAGGAGAGTACAGGAGGCCTTCCACGACAAATTCTTTGAACGGTGGTCCCATCAAATTCTTGTGATCGAGGACTACCCCTACGCAAGGATCAGTTTATCGAGGGATCTTGATATGCCTATACCCCCCGGAGAGGAGCACAGAGAGATAGGTAAACACATTTTAAAGTTATTTTATTTTTAAATTTTAAATTTTATCCTTTTTATGGTAATTTCAAAGTACTAACTCAATGATTTGTCATATACAGATGTGGGATCGGTACGACCAACCGACTTTGCCAAGACTAGGCGTCATCCTCGAGCAGATGTCACACTAGAAACAGGAGGAGGACCAGTAGTTGCGGGAGGACTACCAGTCGTAGACGCTGAGAGAGTACTGTGATGAGTAGAGAGGAACCTGACAACTCTCACTCGTGCAGTGTCGATGGCAAAGATAGAGGACCTTCCCTCGACCATGCAACCACATATTGTAGGGGTACCCAAGACTTAGGTTCAGTTGCTTTGGCGTCTTGCGAACACCGTAGTTCATTATACTAGGGCCAACAGGCCTAGGCCATAGTTAGTATTAGACCACATATGTGCCGAGGGAACCTTTTGTACTCTATTATGCAGTGAGGGCTTGAGCCCAGCGATGTATACTGGCTCTATTTGAGGATTTATGGCCCACTTTTGTACTTATAACATTATTTTTTGGACACATTATTATATATATACATATTTTTTCCTTATGGATAAACATTTTGTACAAATGTATTTACATGTTCTTTTATGTGTGTTCTTTTACCTTTATGTGTGAGAAATATTCCAATCTAATACATGATTGGCCAATGTATTAGTTAGTTGATTAGATATCCTAAGAACATGAATATAAGTAATATAATCAAAATAGCATTCTAAGAGACATACCCTAAGGAATCATCAGTGAAGGGTGGGATTGTAGATATGGTATACTCCATTTAACTGAGACACGACCAGTTGAGCATCTAGTAGATATGGTATACTCCATTTAACTGAGACACGACCAGTTGAGCATCTAGATAAACCCGGAGGTGAGAAATACCATGTGACAAGGCATCACATAGTAATTCTATTATGTCACTGTACTCGGCAACATTATCGGTTGCTTCGCCCAGACAAATACCTCCCAAAGACATCAACTGACCAAAGGATGTAAATATCACCCAAGCTACAGAAGCAAGCCTTCGAGTGTGTCGGCTAGCATCGTCTGTGAACCCAACATAGACCTCATATTCACTTGACATCTTCCACAGTGAAAAGAAACAATAAACTACACGTCCATAAAGCAAAAGACAAGAATGTATAAATAAATATATACATTATATACAAGAAGTCACGCCTAGGTGACTGATATAAGCGTAATAATTCTTAAGGTAAAGCCCATTTCTAGGCTATGATAAAGTGTTACCCTTGAAATCAACCAGTTGATAGGCACCCTTTTCTAAAACTTTCTTAACAATGAATAGTCTGAACCACATGGGTTTTAATTTTCCTTCCCCCAATGGATTTTTATCTTGGTCATAGACCAGGACAAAATCACCTTCAGAGAAAACTCGAGGGTGGACGGACCGATCATACTGACACTTGACACGTTGTTTGTGAGCCTCATTGGCCAAGGCTGCATCTCAACGCTACTCATCGAGCTACTCGATATATAAAAGGCATTCTTCAAGTGGAGTAGTGTCGGGTAGTAGTTCCACTGCCAACTTAAGAGAAGGGATTTGGCACTCTATGGGAAAGACTACCTCTAGCCCATAAACAAGTTGGAAAGGAGAAAATCCAGTAGCATTCTTGACTGAGGTTCGATAATCCCAAAGTGTCAAGTACAACATCAAATGCCAATTGGACTTGGCCGAATTGATTGTCCGCTGAAGAATAGTCTTGAGAGACTTATTAACATCCTCCACTTGACCATTCTCTTGTGGGTAGTAAGGTGACGAATGTTCTTGCTTGAACCCTAGTTTTGATATTAACTCAGACATCATCTTGTTCTAGAAGTGCCTGCTATGATTTGTGACAATATCCTTCGGAATATCAAACCTAGCTACAATCTGGTTAAAAACGAAAAGTGCAGTCGTTTCACCGTCATTGTTGAAGTTGGCACAGCCTCGACCCACTTAGTAAGTAGTCTACTGCTACAATGATATAGCGATGCCCCCTAGCTGAAACCAGGTGGCATGTAGTAAAATAAATTCCCCACTTGGTGAAGGGACCAACAACAATAACTGGAAACATGGGAGCAGGGTGTGCCTGCATCTTCTGAGAGAAGATCTGGCACGGGTGACACTTCTTGACCGCCTCTTCACAATCTTTGATCAACGAGGGCCAAAAGTATCCAACGTGATTGCTAACCCAGACAGGTGACCGCCAAATGCTCATGTGTGAAAGTCATTCAACACAAGTTATGCCTCTTTGGGAGTGAGACAACGATGGAGAATGCAATCCACTCCTCGACAATATAAAGTATCATCGATGATAAGATAGTTCTGCGCTTGATGGCGTATTCATCAACACTCATCACAAGAAGAAAAAGACGGACACTTTAAAGTCTGAAGATACACAAGTATATCTCCATACCAAGGGTCTGAAGAATACACAAGTATATCTCCATACCAAGGGTCTGAAGATGCAATAAGGAAAAGATCCCCATTGCTCAGTGACTCTTCAGGCAAATTGTTACCACTCTCGAACGGAATTTTCAAGATTAGTTCAGCAAAGACAAAGGACTTTTTAGACTTCACCAAAACAAAATCCAAGTCAAATTCTTGCAAGATGACTATCCATCGACTGATTTTCCCGTCGATGACCCATCGTATTAACACATATTGAAAAGGGTTCACGACATCTACAACGGTGGTCTTGCGAAGTGAAATGTAATGACGGAACCGTTGGACAGCATGAAAAACTTCCAAAGCAAGTTTCTCAACATGTGTGTAGTTGAGTTTCGGTCCTACCAAGCCTCGGCTAAGATAGTAGATAACATGCTCTTTGACTGCATCATCCTCTTGGACCAAGACCATGCCAAAAGTAGACTCTGTGACAACCAAATACAACAAGAAATCATTGCCATAATCCAGAGGAATAAGCAGAGGGGAAAATGTCAAAGCATGTTTCAACGCTTCGAAAGAGCATTGTTCTGCTTCATCCCAATAGAAGGGACCCCTTTCTTCAAGAGATTCATAAACCCTTTAGTAATTTCGGCATAGTTGGCAACAAAACGTCGAAGAAAGTTGGCTTTCCAATGTAGACTTTGAAGTTGGGGAATTGTGTGCGGGGGAGGAAATTGAACTATTGCCTCAACCTTGATAGGATCGACCATGATCCCTTTAGTTGACACGATAAAATCTAACAAGCGTCCCGATGTCACGCAAAAACTACACTTATTTGGATTCAGGCGAATCCAATAGTAGCGACACCTCTCAAAGATAAGTCGTAAATGGGTGCGATGATCATATCTCTTATGAGAATGTGATGCCAGATCATCTAGATATGCCTCAACTATGTGTTTGAGGTCGTGGAAGGTAAACAACATGGCCAGTTGAAAAGTGGCTCCATCATTCTTAAGGCTAAAAAACATTTTCATGTATGCGAATGTACACCAAGGACAAATAAATGTTATTTTATGTTGGTCCTCGGGCTTGATCTGAATCTGGTTGTACCCGAAAAAACTATCCATAAAAGAAAAGACTTCACAACCCGCACACTCATCGACAATCTGGTCAACGAATGGGGTTGGAAAATTATCTTTCGGGCAAGCTTTGTTCAGATCACGAAAGTCCATACACACACATATTGTACCTTGATTTTTGTTGATAGGAACAGGGTTTGACACCCATTCCGTCAATTGTACTGGATAGATGAAACCAGTCTTGATGAGTTTCTCTACCTCATCCTTGATCGTCACTTTCTTGTGAGGATTGATTGGGTGAAGCTTCTATTGGACAGGTTTAACATCGAGGTAAGTTGTGATCTCATGTTCAACGATACGTGGGTCAATGCCTGACATCTCCTCATAAGACCGGGAAAATACATCGTGAAACTCTCTAAATAATTCAGTGTAGGTCTGAATCTCTTTGGGGGAACAATCTACTCCAATGAAGAAGTTTTCCACGACGCCAGGGGTTCTAAAGATGTCGATAGGAATTGTTTCAGCTATCCTTTCCATGTTTCCCTCAGCATAGATTATGTGCATGGCCAGAGGGTTAACAAGACAAGGGGAATCTCCATTCATGGTCATAGTGAACTCTCCTACCTCTATTCTCCTCAGCTCGGGTAAGAAATAAGATCTGTGGTGAATATCGTCCCAAGGTCTATTCGGCCCAGTCATTGCCTTGAAAATCGCCTCATAATAGGGAAAGACTAATTCCAAAGGATCGTGAGTGGCGAGAGAGTCTTGAGCCCAAATAGGCTCGAGAACGGGATCTAGCTCTTGTGGGGGACTCGAATCAGGGTTGGCCGAGGCTTGCTGGAAAATATTGTACGGAACCTCAACAGTGGATAAGGACATAGCCATTCCAGGGTGCCCTATCCCCTTCCATCGAAGTCGATGAGGAAGGTAAAATCCACAAGTCATTAAAGTAACTTGTTCTAAAAGAAGGGACTTGAAAGATCGTAGCCTTCGGCTGGTCGAGGATAGCCGAAATAAAATTGACATCATTAGCAGGCGGCAAATAATCAAAAATCTCCATTAAATATGGAAACAATCTAGCACCTAAGTTGACGATACCTAGTTGCGGGTTGTCAATCATCGGGACTGTGGATGTCCCTGATGAAGGGTCAAGATGGGAGAAGGATAATTAATCAATTGTTATGATCCGGCCTTCGTGAGGAAAACATCAGACCCAAAAAATGGTGGATATAACCGTTGTCATAGCGTAGGTCCAACTCTGCCCTAACAAAATATTGTAGTCGAAAGGCGCATCGACTACTTCTACTTCGATGCACACGGTTTTTCCCTCAAACTGCACGGGGAAGGAGGGAATTATGCCATGTGGTCTAAAATATCGACCGTCAAACGCGATTAGCAATGTGGGCGACGGAGACAACTCAGGTTGGCGAATGGCCTTCCAACATGCCAACGACATCACCCAAGTCGAGGAACTCTCATCAACCACCGTATGAGAAATGTTATGTGTCAACGATTATGTGGCATACACCACTACCATCTGAAAAGTGACGTGGTGAGGAAGACGAGGTTTATAATCTGTAGGGTCAAAAACAATCATTCCCGAGTTAGTAGTCTAGGTCGCTCCCAAGGTGGAAAACAATGCTTTCCTCTATGAGGGGAAACTCTGGAGGACTTCCAGAGCAGACATTGCACAAGGAGTTTGTGTCAGATCCTCCATGATGGATTAATTCTGAGCATCTCTTGCGTTCGGGTTGTGAGAATCCTTTTTAAATTCACCCTTAGGGATGTGCACCATAGTTTCTCCCACAGTCTTATCAATTTGAAGAGGAGGCGGTGGGTTGGAGGCTTCTTTTCCCTTCTCAGCAGATTCTGGCATTCCATAATTATGAGCCGTGGTCCGTAGATAAGCATAATATTTCATCATATAAACGTTTTTGGCTCCGTTGTTAGTATTAGTCGTGGGGGCTCCCTGATTTCCCCCAGGCACGTTCGTGGATGAGAAAGATTGATCCAAATTTTTCCCTTATGGAAAAGGGTTGGTTAACACGACAGGTTGTTGTTGTGCCAACATATTTTGGGCTTCCTCAAGCTAAGGGCATTGGTGAGTCAAGTGGTCGTCCATGCAAAGCTTACACGGAAACTTCACCTTACTCTTTTCGTTTTATCCCTCGCCAGCATTATTCACAGCCTTCTTATCCCCCTTACCCTTCTTGTTTTTATATTTCCTCTTTCCCTTGGATTGTTGGTTACCCTTGGGATTCATCGATTACACATTGCGTACATCCAACATTTGGGTTATGGGGGAAGTCGATCTAGGTGTTTGGTTGGCCACGGTATGTTGAACCAATAACTGTTGTAATTGATTAGTCAACTGATCTGTGGACTTGCTTTGTGTTGAACCTACTATGCCATCGGCGTGAGGCCCAAACTTCTGTTTGCTCTTGTCGAAAGTCGATCGCAGTGCGTCGAGCAAGATCTCGTACAACATACCGGATTGAGAGTAAATCAACTCCATTTTTTGGGCTCTCATTATAGCCTCTTCTTCGGAAAAAATCTCGAATGTCACAATGTCTTTGGATACACAAGGCACCAAGGAATTTAGAAACCACTCGAGCAAAAATGCAGGAGGGACCTTAACTTTGATCAAGCTCTTTCGTCGATGCCATTCTCGGATGTGATCCGAGATATGGACAGCTTTTGTTTGCTCGAAGTTGGCCAACAACTTGATGTCGACATCGTATCTTACCGGTAACTGGAAATGGTTTAAGAAAACCATATCCAGGTCGTTAAAGTAAGCGTATTTCGAGCTATCGAGCTCGATATACCATTTCATGGCACCCCCTATAAGAGTGCGTTGAAACAAACGCAACTGAACAAAATCATCCTTTAACAAGTTGGATGAGCATCATAAATGAAATGTTGTAACATGATCACCTGGATCCTCGCCAGGCTTGCCTTCTAACTTAGAAATGTCCGAGAGAAACTTAGTTGGCATGTGGAGCCAACAAGGATCATGATAGATCAGGTCGTTCAACAATCTCGATAAGTCTGGCAAATGCAGAGCTTCCAAGAAAGGTATTTTAGGTTGTGATGGATTTAGATGAAAAGAGGGGCCTAGATTTTGGCTGGCACCAAGTTGCCAGGAAAATTTTGGTTGTCGATCAGGGTTTTGGTAGAAACCATGGTCGCCCTGGCCAGTAAAAGGAGTTTGTGTTTGATTATGCATCATCGATTGATTCCCATAGTTGGATGACATGCCTTGTGTAGAGATTGCTCCATGCATGGTATTCCAAGGACCTTGGTTGGGGGTGCCCCTAGTTGACTCTCCTAGCATAGGTATTAAACCCTGCCCGAGGTTCCACTGAGTGTGGGAGGGTTTGCCCCTGATCGACATCCCTTGCGAAGGAAATGAGCCCTGCTAGGGATTTCCAAGACCTTTTGAGGAGTAAACTCATGTCATTACTCTTTGTGAAGGAATGAAGCCTTGCATAAGGTTTGGTTGACCAAATACAGGGTTGCCCCTGCCAAGAAGGCAAACAATGAGAAAGCATTATTTCCAAATGCATCGAACAAAGAAAAAGGAATAGATCCTACCGGAGTCATGTAGGATTGAGGTCCAAGACTCCCCCCATTAAACAAACTAGAGTTGGTTTTAAGCCCGATCGGTTGTTGGACAGTGCCTCTGAAGGAAGGGCACGGAGGAGGGATATGACCCCCACCATAAGGCATAGCGTTAAAAAGGGCAGTGGTGTCCACGAGAGATCCTTGTAAGGGAGCATTGGAGCTCCCTACCCCAAGACCAACAGTCTGTAGAGTAGAGTAGGTGAGGATCGAACTAGAGTCGAAACCCATCATCCCAAATGAAAAGGGGGCACCAGAAACGTTCTAGATAGAGAGAACAATGGTCATAGTCATTGAAGGGATTGTGCCACTGCCCGAAGTAGTGGGTGTTTGGACAATCATTGTCCCGATAGGTGGAGGTGGGGGACGAGGCACGACAGCCAATATGGGAGTATTAGGACTCCCAGAAGAAGTAGCACTAGTTGCTTCCATCGCCACTCGTCTAACAAATTGACGTTCAGATGAAGTCACCTCAAGAGGGACTATATGAATAAGAAGCAACGATGATAAGTCAGTGATCAGAGGGTTTACGAGCATGAAACCTTCAGCTTCGAGGTTAGAAATGGTGGACTCCTCCAGTGCAGGAAATTATTCTCTAGGAGCTAGCTCGGGTACAATTTCTTGTGGCCTGGTTGCTTCAAATGAACCCTCTTGATCTAGCTTGCGCCTCAACAATGGCGAAGGTGGCTCTAAAGTAATCGATGGAAAGCCCTAAAGCCTATGCAAATGGTGCAGTTGTTGATATTCCAGTGTTCCACCTTGTGAAATGATCAATCAACACTCTAAGGTTGAGCTAGCACGAAACACAGAGCACACTCAAAAAAAATTCTAACGACAAATCAAGCAAACCACTGACTGGCAGGAAGAACAGTTACGCCAATCGACATTAGAGCAACTTACTAGTGCAAGTGTAACTCGACCATGGAAACACCCTCCGGGTATACTCTACAGAGTGTGATCTGATGTCTTCCCTAGGTACCACAGTCACCCGTGTAAGTCCCTAAAAACAAGGAACTAGGTTTCCAACTCCCAGTCAGTCACCAGGCAGGTACAGTTGACAGTCAGGCTAATCATAATGAGCAAGATAACAAAGTTTGAAGCCTTTCAAGGGTACCGAAGGCAAATGGTCTAGAAGACAACTAAGGATATCGAACAGATTCGAGGTCCATGAGGCTCTGTAGTCAAATGTGATCAGCGTAAATCCCAAGAACGACCCTCAATATACGATCCCCACTACACTGGGTCTGGCTTTGGAGGGGTTATCTCCTCTACCTTTCCTCATGCGACCTCGTGTTTATCCCTTGTGTTAGAGGGGGTCCTAGTTGAATCTTACGAAAATGGACTCTGACACTTCCTATCACAGACTCTTATGTTTGTTTAAGTGACCTTGAAGAGTTTCCTCTCCACACCTATTTCAAGGCCCTAGATCCTAGACTACTTGGTGAACCCTACAAACAAAATATTTCAAGGCCCTAGATCCTAGACTACTTGGTGAACCCTACAAACAAAATTCTAGTTGATTTTAAGTGTTAATAAATGATTTTAAGTGTTAATCATTGATTTTAAGTAGCTTGATTTACTCAAAAGGATATGGACGTGCAACTTGTGGTGTTTTCAAGAGATGAAAGAGAAGAAATAAAATATTTAGAGCATTCATGCAAAAGAAAACTAGGTTCTACAATTGAAAAATGACTTTTAATCTTTGCAAATGCAAACTTTTCAAAGTATAGTCCAAGATCCCAAAATGCAAAACGTTTCCTAGAATGTGCTTTTCATTTTACAATGCAAATGCAAACTACTAAACTTTCAAGGAAATAGCAAAGAAGGAAATTTGGAAATGGAACTCTTTTATTTTGTAATAAACATCCTATGCTACAACTACCAAACAAAAATGCATAACTAAATGTAACAATTTTTTATTTTTTTTTTAATGCTTAGAAAAGAAAATCACAAGTAAATTATATTTTTTTGTTTTTCAAAGCACAAACAAGGTAAAGAGAAAATAAACCCAAGACTGACACAAACCTTGTTAGTCTCTAATATTGTTCTTGATATACTGAGAATCCCTAATCCTAAGCCCTCCCTACTTATACCTCATTTCTTGATTTCATTAGACTTTAATCTTTGGTTTGAGTTTGTTATGCTTTGCATTTCATTAGACTTTAATCTTTGGTTTGAGTTTGTTATGCTTTGCATTTTTAGCATTTTTGAATAATTTTCTTAAGTTTGAAGGTTTAAGATATGGATTAACGAGATTTGTCACATCATTTGCTTATTTGAAATTTGAAATTCAAATTACTGCCAAGTCATCAATAGCGCTACGGGAATAATGTTATTCCTGCAGCGCTAAAATAATCATGCTGTGACATGCACCAGCCATCCAAATCTTGTCATGATCGCATGAATCATGGACAAAAGGACAAAAGACCTGCATCCACGATCTCGCTTGAATCGATGATGTTGTTTGAATCGTTGCATGAATGAGATCACTCTGTACCTGCAAGGACCTATATCAAATCAGTTCTATTTCCAATATCATTATATGACGTTGTCATCTGTTATTCTAATCCATTGGATTATGTGCGAGATATCCATTTAAGGAAATCGTTATGTAGTAACAGTTGCATATTTTTAAATTCTTGATTTCCAACAGTGCCAAGTTACAACACTATATCATCAACATGGTGTTGAAGAAAGGTGGGAAAATTGTTAGGTTGGAACCTGAGGGTACCGAGCTACTTGAAGCACATCCACAGATGGCACAAAGCTTCGAGGACATTGGCTGGTTAGAGTTCTTTACCACTTTCCAGGGGCATGACGAAGAGGTGTCCATGATGTTTGCACAGAACTTCGATGTCTTTGAAGTGGTGATCAGTAGACTGTTGATGTTGGTGACGGAACAATCCATTTCCAAAGCTTGCAGGTTGGCGATTGGGGGAGAACGATGGTGGCAAAAGGAGCACGTGGTCATGGATTTTGTGAACCAATTCTTGTTACCAGATAGGCAGAACCCAAATTGGAAGAAAGGAGTCCCTCACAATTGGATCAGACAGGAGTGGCATACCGCTCTGATCATAATTCATAGGTATATCACCTATGAGGGTAGATTCTCATTGGTTTACATCTACCATATTAGGTTATTAATGCATATCAATGGAGACTATACCTTAAATATACCATACTTTCTACTCAAAATCCTATCAAAGATGTCAAAAAGGGTACAGTCTCACCCTACCAGGACCAAAGGTAGCATGTTTCATCAATTTTTAATTAAGACACTAGTCGTTTCAGCTTTGAGTGAAGTACAGAAACCCTGGAATTGGTTGATCCAATCCCTAAATCCTGATCCACATCCAAGCAAACACAAAAGGGGCAAAAGGAAAAAGGTAGCTACACAGAAACAAAGTATCCCAATTGATGAATTCCCAATCAAAGAGGAAATATCTGCAACTAAGGTGACAAGGACCAGCAAGAGAAAGAAGCAGACTCAACAAATCCTTGTTGATAGTCTTGTAGATGAAAACCAAGAAAAAGCCACCACCAGCAGAGGTAAGAGATCAAAATTTGATGTAGAGATTGAAATGTTTCTTGATGCAGAAGTGTTTTCTGATATTGACATTAAAATGGAAGAAGATTCAGATGAAGAGTTCAACATAGGCTCAATTAAATCTACAGTCAAGCATAAACAACAAGCAACCAGTAAGAAAGGTGCCACAGTCATAAAGCAGGGGAAGAAATCTGCACCTATGTCTAAATACCCTAGGAGGAACTCCACTAGGGTTACCAACAAATATAGGTTAAAGTCCAAAGCTATGTTTGACCCATCTATCAAAGAGGAAAATGTTATAGTCGTAGAAGACCATTCTGAGGACTCAAAAACAGGTGTCAAAGAAAAAGCAAAAAGACTTCCATTACACAGGAAAACAAAAAAGGATAAAAACTTGGTAAAAACAACAGAAAAGGGCAAACAGGTTGCTCAATTTTCTATAGGACCTATAACAAGAGCTACTACCAGATTATCAAGAGTTGAAGCACTTGCTAAAGGCACCAGTAGAATTTATGAAAACAAAGACAATCACCCTGTAGACTCAGACCATATATCAGATATTCCAGAGGCCATGGACTGAGCTAGTTCAGATGATGATCACAGCTCAGGATTAGCTTCTAGGTACCAAATTAAACTGAGAGAACCTAAGGCTACCATAGATCTAAACAAGCTTGCACCTACAGAAGAGTTTCCAGAGTTCAAGGTCAAGGTCAGAAGTGATAAAGAGAAGATCAGAGAACTCCAGAAAATGGTGAAGCAGTTGAAGAAGAAAAAGGCTCAAGTAGAGCAATGGAGCGTCAGGCAGCAGGAGAAGATACATGGGTTCAAGAAGAATAAAAGGGAGCAAAAAGCATTGCTCAAAGAGCTTAGAGAATCCAACTTCAAACTCTATTGGCACAACATTGTACTCACCACTAAGCTGAAACAGAGGACTGTTAAAGCTAGTGTTGTTATTATATCTTGAAAGCCTTATGAAGGATTTGGCACAGTTTTGAAGTTTTGACATTTACCAGGGAATGAGGAATGATTTACTTGTTTTTCGCTTGTGAAGTTGAATACTTCAAATACATAACTAAATCAAAACCAACTCCCATTTTTGTAGGATCGAATGTATTGTTGAAAGAATCATTTGGGATTAAGTTGTTGAGCTAATGTCTATTTTGGTTATGTAAATGCTCATTTTGAGATAACTTTCCTAGGAGATAGATGTCGATCAGATCCTATCATTAATAAGACAATAGAAAATAGGATCTGTCATTATCTTTGGATAGTTTAAATAGACAAAAGAAAGACTCTGCAGAGGTCGAAAATTTGGATATTCATGGACTTGTTTTGAAACTCCTTGTAAGACATTCCTATTCTATGTGACACTTAATCGCAAAGGCATATTGATGGTTAGACTTTCTCTTCTTCTATGTTCTTTTTCTCTTCATGGTTCAGATCATTTATCAAACT
>CBVK0103334391.1:0-21080 GCA_900067695.1 Picea abies
TGACAACTTCTTGAACTCCTAACATAGATCAAAGTTTGGAAAACTTCGCTTTTGTAAGAAACTTTGTGAAAATGTCTGCAACTTGATATTTTGTAGGGAAAAATAGCACACCAATAACTCGATCATCAATGAGCTTTTTGATGAAGTGCATGTGTAATTCGATGTGTTTTCTACATTGATGTTGAACTAGATCTTTGGCAAGCTTGATGGCACTTTGATTGTCACGCTAAAGGGTGGTCAAATGTTGCTGCTAGAATCCAAACTCTGAAAGGATCTGTCGAAGCCACAAGGCTTCCTAACTTGCATTAAACGCTACTTAGTAAACTGTTTTTGTTGAAGAAAAAGCAATAGCATGTTGTTTCTTGCAAGCACAAGTCACATATCTTAAACCAAGGCTGAAAACATAACATGCAATAGACTTTCAATCATCAAGGTCGTCGGCCCAATCTGAATCAATAAAATCAACCAATAAGGGAGTCCCCCCTTAGTTGTAATGTATCTCGAAATGAACTATCCTCCAAACATACAAAAGTATCATTTCAGCTACTTTCCAATGGCTTTCATGGGGTGTTTGCATATATCGAGCAACAAATCCTTTTAGCTGCTTTCCAATGGCTTTCATGGGGTGTTTGCATATATCGAGCAACAAGACCAATAGCAAAGGAAATATCACGACGAGTATGAGACAAATATAAGAGGCTACCAACTATTGGCAGTACAAAGTGGCATTAACTTCGGGAGAAGTACAGGTGGTAGCAAGTTTGATTCTAGACTAGAAGGGAGAACGGGTTGGTTTAAAATCTTCCATGTGAAAGTGACAAACAAGGTCACAAGCATAATTAGACTGGGTAAGAAAAATGTCTTCCTTGGTTTGCAAAACTTGGAGGCCAAGGAAATAGTGCAAATAGCCTAAGTCGGTCATTTCAAATTTCTTCTTAAGGTTACTTTTCACATGGTTTAAAAGTTTAGGGTCACTACCCGTGAGGATAAGGTCATCAACATAAGAAAAAGTATTATGAGATGGCTTCCTACTTTCTTGGTATAGCCATTAAGGTCAGAATGGCATCTAGAAAAGTCGGTGTAAAGAATAAAGTTTTTTATTTTGGCATACCAAGCTCGAGGAGCTTTCTTTGGACCATAAAGAGATTTCTTAAGGTGGAAAATTAAGGTTGGAGTCATTCTGGACATAGCTAACAATTTTTTCCATGTAGATTTCTTCTTGCAAATCTCGTTCCATGTAGATTTCTTCTTGCAAATCCCCATGCAAGAAGGAGGATTTAACATCCATCTCATGGAACTCCCATTTATGTGAGGCAGCAAGGGTAAGAGTAAGGCGGATGGAATTCATTTTGGCTACGAGGGCACAAGTTTCATTATAGTCAATGCCTTCAACTTGAGAGAATCCTTTGGCAACTAACCAGGTCTTGTGTCTTTCAACACTTCCATCTGATGCATACTTGGTTCTATAGACCCATTTACATTTGACAAGTTTTCTTCCTTTCGGAAGAGGTACAAGATCCCAAGTATCATTCGTTATTAAAGAGTGATACTCTTCATTCATTGTTGTATCTCAATCTGGATAACCTGAAGCTTCTACAAATGGGTGTTGTTGAGGCAGCAAGGGTAAGAGTAAGGCGGATGGAATTCATTTTGGCTACGAGGGCACAAGTTTCATTATAGTCAATGCCTTCAACTTGAGAGAATCCTTTGGCAACTAACCAGGTCTTGTGTCTTTCAACACTTCCATCTGATGCATACTTGGTTCTATAGACCCATTTACATTTGACAAGTTTTCTTCCTTTCGGAAGAGGTACAAGATCCCAAGTATCATTCGTTATTAAAGAGTGATACTCTTCATTCATTGTTGTATCTCAATCTGGATAACCTGAAGCTTCTACAAATGGGTGTTGTCTAAACATTCTACTTTTTGACATTTTTCGTCGAAATCTGGAAATATAAATCTGGGCGAAATTGCAATTTTCTATTGTTTAAATTGCATCTATGAATGGCGTTAATGGATTCAACATGTTGAAAAACCCCTAGAGCACTCGAATTATACAAATTTATCCACTCTAATCTACACATCCAACAATTACTCACTGGATTTCGAGCAATTTAAAAGGATAATATCATCAGAAAAGATCCAAAGCATAGAACGCTTAGACTATGGCCTTCAAATGCCTCTGGATCATGAGTCTCTGAAACTTGAGCCAAAAGAGAGGAGGTTCCTTGGAACTGCAAGCGTGTTCGACGTTGATCTAAAGGATCACCGACAAGATCACCAACTGCTTCTCGAGTTGAATGGACCCATATGGAAAGCAATGGTACTCATGCAGGTTCATGTTCAATGGACTCAGCTGGAGGAAGGTGCGCAAGAAGAGGTGGATTTTCATCCTCGCAGTGATCATCTGAAGAAAAAGAAACCAGAATAGGAATAGAGGTTGGCACAAACGCTAAAGATGACTCGCATGCTATAGAGGGCACAAACGTTGAATTGGGCTCTTAGGCCAAGAGATTTTCATCAAATTTAACTTCTCTTCTAGTAACAATTTCATTAGAATGAAGTTGAAAAAGTTTGTAACCTTTGATGTCTTCAAAATAACCAACAAAAATACACTTCTCACATTTAGGTTGTAAAGATTTCCTTTTCTCATCAGGAATGTGAGCCCATGCTGCACTACCAAATATATTAAAGTGGGTCACATCTGACTTAATGTTAGTACATGCTTCTTCCGGTGTTATATTTTTTAGAGCCTTTGTGCGAGTACGATTTACTATGTAATTTGCACAATTGATGGATTTCGCCCAATAATGATGACTTAATCCTTTATATTGGATCATACAATTAGCCATCTTCTTTAATGTGTGATTCTTTCTCTCAACAACACCATTTTGTTGTGGTGTATATGGAACAGTGTGTTGCATTTGCATGCATTGTGCAATGCAGTAACTTGTAGAATTTGTGTTCACATATTCATCTCCATTATATGTTCTTAACCTTTGAAGTTGATGTCCATATTGTTTCTCTACAAGGGCCTGGTCAGCAAAAATCTTGTCAAAAATTTCACTCTAAAGTTTTAAGAAGTAAACCAAAGTGCATCCGGAGAAGTCATCAATGAAAGTTAAGAAATACTTGCACCTAGAGAAAGAAGGAGAAGAAAGTGGACCACACAAATCATTGTGAACAAGTTGCAAAGGCGTTGAGGCATGCCAAGAGACATGTTTGTCAAAATTGTCTCAATGATGTTTGTCAAGAACACAACCAACACAAACGCCATATCTGCAAGAAACGAGAGGAAGATCAGTCACAAGGTTTTGATTACATAGTTTTTGCAAAAAGCGATAGTTTAGATGACCAAACTGTTCATGCCAAAGTGTGTTCAAGTCATCATTATGAAAAACAAAAACTAATGGAAAAGATGATGACCCAAAGTTGTCAAATTTGTACAACCTGGTAATATCATCAACAATTACAGTTGCAAGAACATGCTTAGGATCTTTTAGATCCTTGATTACAACTTGGGAAGGAGAAGAAAGTGGACCACACAAATCATTGTGAACAAGTTGCAAAGGCGTTGAGGCATGCCAAGAGACATGTTTGTCAAAATTGTCTCAATGATGTTTGTCAAGAACACAACCAACACAAACGCCATATCTGCAAGAAACGAGAGGAAGGTCAGTCACAGGGTTTTGATTACATAGTTTTTGCAAAAAGCGATAGTTTAGATGACCAAACCGTTCATGCCAAAGTGTGTTCAAGTCATCATTATGAAAAACAAAAACTAATGGAAAAGATGATGACCCAAAGTTGTCAAATTTGTACAACCTGGTAATATCATCAGCAATTATAGTTGCAAGAACATGCTTAGGATCTTTTAGATCCTTGATTACAACTTGGTGAGGTGAAAACTCTACAATTTTACCATCACCTGAATGAGTGATTTGATACATTGATAGAAGGTTGCAAGAAAGACTTGGAACACATAAAAAAATCATTGAAATAACCATTATCTACCTTAACTGTTCCAAACCCTACAACACTAAGATATCTATCATCACCAACAAAAATTTTCTTGGTGTTACATTCATTGAGAGTAGAAACGATGGCTTTATCATTATCCATATGATAAGATGCTCCAGAATTAATAAGCCACTCATCAGAAGAAGAAGTACAAATTGTTGATGTTTCTGCTCGCTGCGGGAGGTATTCACTTCCAGTATAACCTTTCTTATAGATGAAGTTGAAAATACTTTAAAGAAAAACCATTATAAGTCAAAGAAGATCCCAGAAGAGAAGTTGACCTCGCAGAAAATAATAAAGAAGAATTATAATGCTCGAGAGGTAAAGTCGGCTCCAGAAGAAAAAGATAAACAGAAAATACATTTACTAGAAAGTCAGGTCGGCCCAGCCAGAAAAGTCATTGGACAAATTAGTATAAATAAGAGTGACGCATTCCTCATTTGGCACACTCTCTCATAGAGATATAGTGCAAGTTTGGTGGAGAGTTGCACCTGAAGCTGCAAAAGGAAGGAAGTAGGGCGCATCTTGGTAAGGGATAACTTACTCTATAGAGCTATAGGGCTATTCCCTCTATGGGGAAGATGGTGACGAGTCTTCCAAAACTTCGTATTGAGCATGATTCCATCTGCAGAGGTTGTGCTCTTGGCACAAATGCCAAGGGATATTTTCCGAACAGTGAGGCTCAAACACATATCCACAGATGAGCAAATGGCTAACATTTGCACCAAGACTCTGTCAAGGACAAGCTTGGCAAGAATGCAAATGTTCCCCTCAAGGAATGTTGATGATTGCAACATCGTGCCAATATTCCAAGATTGATCAGAGGGACTTGATCATGTGGGAATAGGCCCAGATGTAATCTTCAACAGACTGAAGATTCGAGTTGTTGCTAGATCTCCAAGAGGATATCGGGTAGACATTCCAAGATTTGTCAGACATACTTGACCATGTGGGAATGATTCCAAGGTAGTCTTTGATGGACTGAAGGCTTGGGACCCTAGTATAGTCTTCGATGAACTGAAGACTCAAATCTCGACGTAGTCTTCGATGGATTGAAGCTACGTAGTTCTCGATGGACTAAGGACGCCTCCAATGTGTGTGAATTGCATCGGGCATAACACTCATGGTGAAGTGAGTGGCCCTGATAAGCATAGAGTCAACCCTTCTCCCGATACTGGGCTACAAACGAGGGGAGATAGGGAACATCTACATCTGGAGTAGATGTGCCTCGATGTAGTCTTCGACGAACTAAAGACTCCAAGTGCTTGAGGTGCAATTCCACATGTTCGATAGCATCGAGCTAAATGCATTCACGGAGTGATCCTACGACAATATGTAAATTCCAGGACTGATCTTGATTATTCTAAAGATGCTCATGATCATGTGGGAATGTGGACATTCCAAGATCAACTATGAGGTGAATGTGGCTCGTGGACATTCCAAGATCAACTATGAGGTGAATGTGGCTCCGATGTGGTCACAATTCTTGTCATGGGACAAGAACAACCCGAGGTGCTAGACACATGGTTGTGGAGATGGATCATCAATATAGCTAATGAGGATCATAGAGAAATTTTTCTATGACAGAAGAATACCAAGAACAATACAAGATATGCTTGGAGAATGTCTTCCTCGTTGAGAGGGAGTATTGATGGTTGCAGTGTCGTGAGACATTCTTATGTGACGATACTCATCGATGGACTGAGTTGAGTATGACATGTATCGATGGACTGATAAGTTGTATTGGGTTGGTGCCTAGCGTCCCTTGGGAATAGACCAAGTGGACACATCATGAGCAAGTAGGTCCTTGACGATGCACTACGGGTGAGTAGGTATTAGTGTCGGCGAGTAGGTCCTAGTGTATTCTAGTGGTGATGAGGCTCTAGAAAAGGTCTGCATTGGGTGTAGCCATGTGTGATGTGATGATGCTATCAGTAGCATGGTCTGTGAGACCATGGCATGGTCGGAGGACCATGACATAGCCTACGAGCCTATGAGGGCCAGCAGAAAAACATCATGGAGAATACCTCCCTGGCTAAGAGGGAGTATTTATGTTTCTGGTAGATGCGGGAGGTATTCACCTATGGGGTAACCTTTCTTATAGATGAAGTTGCCAAGATGTTTAAGGAAAACCATTGGAAGTCAAAGAAGATCCAAGAAGAGAAGTCGGCCTCACATAAAATAATAAAGAAGAATTATAATGCTCCAGAAGTAAAGTCGGATCCAGAAGAAAAAGATAAACAAAAAATATATTTTCTAGAAAGTCAGGTCGGCCCTGCCAGAAAAGTCATTGGATAGATTAGTATAAATAAGACCGACGTCGTCCTCATTTGGCACACTCTCTCATGGAGATATAGTGCAAGATGGTGGAGAGTTGCAATTGCAGGAGGAAGAAGGGTGCATCTTGGTTAGGGTTTCCTCATACATCTCACTAGGGTTAGTCTTTTGTGATGTGCATGGTGAAGATCAGTCACTCTAGCGCTTTGGCTAGAGTGAGTTGCAATTGCATTGTTGGTTATCTCTTCGTAGTGCGCTAGTGGAGGCTAGACACCCTAGTGCTCTGGTTAGGGTTTGATGCATCTATATTGTTGGGTTATCTTCTTTTTGGTTTGTTCTAGTGGATAGAGCGTGTTCTTGATTACTTTGTCTTGGCAAGGATATTCTCTATAAGAAGATCGTTGGGTTTTCTCCCTTTGTGTAGAAGGGTTTCCCAGGATGTATATGTTATGCTCGGGGGTGGCACGAGTAGGTGCTTATGGTTGGGTGGTGATGGTGCAACATCGCCTATGGAAAAACGAGCATGCAAATGAAGTTTAAATTGCTATGGAAAATCTAATGTTAACATAATTAACGGAAATTCAACAGAAGTTGCATTGAAAGAGAAACCAGAAGAAGAGAGTGCATTTCATTGAGAAGAAGAAGAATCAATATTGATGTTGTGTTTCTTCATCGTTGCTTCTAAAGCTCCCATCTTCTTAAAACATTTGGACTCCACACGACCATCTTTCCCACAAAAGTTACAATGTATGTCAATCTTCTTACTTTTAGATTTTGTTCATTTGTCACCATTAGGAGCGAAAGTTGGTTGAGAGGGTTCGGGACCCTTGTTTTGCTTGTTGTTTTGGCAAGGAAGTTACTTCTTGGGATTCTTGGATTCATCTTTCTATTGAGACACTAAGGCTTTGTTGGAGGTACCTATAATATTGATCACTCCAAGTTGCACAAGTATATTTTTCTCTCTAATCAAAGCATCACAAAAAGACTAAGCGAGGGATTTTGGTAAGCACTCCCTAGAGCTTCTTTGGTGGCATAAAAGGTAAATACAAACATAGAATATGCACTACCAAGCTTAGAAAGAATAATATAGATGCATCAGTCTTCCTTCAGATCTATTTTGTGGTCTATACATAAAAGTCTAAGTGTTTTGAACTTCGATAAATAATCTTCAATGCAAGGAAAATCATTGGGACTTAAAGTCATTAACTAATTTTCTATCTGGTGGGCTCGAATAATATTGTGTTTACCAAACACAGCTTCAAGCTTTTCTCAAGCATTATCTGGGCCATCAATTTCTTCATGAGGATGGACATTTCAATTAGTTCACGTGCTTTGTCATTCTTATTAGCCCATTTGACTTTATTTTCATCATCAATGGGTTCTTGTTCTTTTCCCAAGGTAATCTGGTACAATCCTTTACTTCTTAATACATCCTCCATATGGAATTTCCATGAGAAGTAGTTAGTACTAGTAAGCAAAAGATCCCATATTAAATATACAAAGAGTATGGATTTAAAGGCTAAAACTGATGATCTGGATGGAAAGTTCTCGAAAACATAAGTTATTTAAAAAAAAAAAGCACTAAAAATGAACTTCAGATATGAAAGTGGTGCCCTTCTAAAAAAAGACATAAACAATAACCAAAGGGTCCACGTGGTGATAATTATCCTTCTAGTAACCTCACTTTTACAAATAAGTTGTTTATGAAGTGACTCACTTTTATAGAATAAGCGTGAATCACTTGTACAATGAAGTTACTTTGTATATTAAGGTTGCATGCAAAAAGTAAGTAAAAATGATATATTATTTTATAGTGATTTAGTTTTATAATTCAAGTGAAATACATTTTAGAATAAATGCATGAACTTTTTTCAAAAAGTAACAAAAAAATACTTGAACTCAAGACCTCTTACTAAATAAGACAACTTTTAACCAAATGAACTGGTGCAAAACACATTATAATCTCAAGAAAGAGGATTGGGGGTGTTGTTGTTGTTGTGGAATACGGCCTTGGAGGCTGTGCTAAAAAAAACTATTTTCATGTATTCACACACAAAAAAAAATGTTTTTAGATGGTAACAAGGGTTAAATCTCGATTAGTTTATCTGAAAGATGCAGGTTTTCCCTATGTTTATGATTTACCGAGATTGCACAGAGCGCAGAGCAAAGAGCATACGCATAAAAAAAAACCATGTCCACTATGTTTCTGATTTGTCGAGATTGCACAAAGCGCGGGGTGAAGAGTATATGTAGATCAAAAAAAGTAGCAACCCAGAAATAAAAAACAGGAAACCGAAATATTATCTCAGTAAAAATGTAAATGAGCGTATTAAGGCTCAATACCTCTAGATCTGACCGAAATGGTCGTATCTTGGACAAACATAAACCTTTTCGAGTGAAATGAAAAGTGTTTCTAGTCGAAAGAAGAGCTCGGGATGCAATGGAATAGTCCTATCGGCCCAAAAATGTAAGGAAATAGCAAAGACTAGAGATGCGACAACATGGCTTCAAGATCTTGATCTACAATGGAAACGAGTCTTCAAATGTCTTTGATAACATGTTTCACAACACATGTATTCCAATAGAGGATGAACACTTTTAGTAACCACTCACAAACCCAGATCAAAGATCAACACACCAATGTTTTTACGTGGTAAAACTCCTGTGGCGAAACATCTACGGTCCCTGCCAATGTGGCTACTTGGAGCAATTTATTAATGCAAAATAAAAATATTACAAGAGATTTACAAGAGTCTTTCTCACAATCGATCATCAACAATTGACCCTCCATGCTTTTTAAAGAGAAATCATGGATCAATCAGGTGTTAAACAATAGATCAATGTAGTCGTTAAGATCGAGGAGAATATGAGCCATTAGATCACTCTATGTCGAGAACATATTGTAATCATCTGATTACAACTGCATACTAATGGATACTAAAGAAACACAATAAGAAAAACACTTTAATCTAATGACACATTAGACCACGTTGATCCAAATTAACTCCTAAGTGTCTAAATATCCTAACAACAAAGATGAGATGAAAGAATTCAAAAAATAATATGAGATGTAATTCTCAGACAACCTAGCACCAAAGTCCATTTAAACAAAATGCTAGTCTTTCACAGGGATTAGTCTTTTCAAGAGGATGCAAAATTACTTGTGTTGGGATACATGGATATTTTAAAACTACTGGCAACATTGACATTCATGTTTTCTCTCTCGAAACACTTTATTGTTGACTTCTTATCATTACTCTTCATTGACTAAAGGTTTCATCTTTCAAGTGTATCATGTTTTGAACTGAGTTTTATCTTTTGATTCTAAATATGACTACTCGGTTTTATTTCACATTGTCTCTTCCCTCGAGGGAAACCCATTCTTTCAATTCATTTGCTTTGGAATCTGTAATCATGTTTGACAATATACATGTTTCTCAACTCCATTGTCTCATCTAGGTAACACCATGCATAGGAAACATGTCAGAAGCAGTCTGCATGTCTTTCCTAGCTCATGAGCGAAACTGGAGGCCCCTATTGAAGATAAATCAAGGATGTTTTTGGAATATTGTGACAACAATTAAACCATGACCTGACATAGTGGCTAATCAATGTTTATCCTTGCATATGGCTAGCGAGCAGATATTATGTAATAGAGGAACCATCCACACACTAAGTCATTGCTCGTGTGATGGGTCAAGTGTCAAAGTATAAAGGTTGAAAAACAAAATGGATAATTTTATTTAGCCAGGTGCGGCAAATATACAAGAAAAGTCTTCAATAGCTAGCAGTCATCCTCTATCCGACTAAAGTGATTAAAAGGAAAAGAAAGAAGGCCACCACTTTCAACATCCACCGAATGCTAAGCATATACTAAATAAACCAAGAAGGACTGGGAAAGAAAGCTCGATGGGATTATAGGACATGCAAATATCTCTGTCGGGGCTATGGATGCTCACTGGCAGTGAAGTAAAATCTGTGATGCCATGGTGACTAAATCGGGGTTATGGACGTTTGTTGGAAACGAACAAGGTCTATGATGTCAGGGTGACTCTATCAGGGCTATGGATGCTCTCGGACAGTGGAGCACTACTTGAGGGATAATATATATGCACCTGGTGAAAACCCTTTTATATCCCAAACCTATATCAACCCTATGAATCTGATTTGCTCGCCGACACATCAACATGAAATCATCTTTTGCGGCCAATACACCATGTGTTAGAGATCTTCACACATCCTATCCCTTGGAACTCACAATCTTGTTTTTTCCATAACTTTTGACTTCAGGCTTTGTTTCACATGCTCATTATATTGTTAGAAAGGTCTCGTCAAGCTCTACAACTTCATAGTTCCAAGTTTCAAGAGATTGCTTATTATTTGTCCCATATTTTCAATATTTAATATCGATGTATTGTTAACAGTTTGGGAACTCGATAACGCAACACTGCAAAGGGAATGTCCCTGAAACAACAATCAAAGGGACCAAAGATCGAACTCATGGAAGTAGATCTAAATTTCTCACTTAGTTGCCAATTAATTTCTTCATGTTCGAATACCTTTCAAAATATGTTTTGAAGTTTTATGCATGGGAAACTCATGTAATTGGTGGTGAATGGAACCCAAGTACCAATGCGGGAAGAAGATCATACTCAGAAATATCAGTACATAGTGTGTAAAGGAGCGAACTACAGGGACATAGATGCTCTACATCAAGACAAAGAGGATCTGTTAGCACACAACAGTGTCTTTACAAATGTGATCGACAACAAAAGATGATATTTCAACACATGTGCAGCTAATCAATGAAAAGGAATCAAACCCAAATCGCAAAAGATGAAGTATAGATCTCATGATAGACCAGCCTCAAGCAAAGAGGCAAAAGGGACCCATAGTGTCCAAGTTATTGTCCACATTATACAAGGCAAACTACGGCCAAAACCCATGATGACCCACAAGCACTAAAAAGACAAAATTCGAAATGTAAATGTACATGATGTATGATATATTTAATTATAAACATTTTTGTTGTTAGTATTCCCCCATCATTCCATAGAGGATAGAGACAAAAGTTTGCAAACGAAAGGTCTGGATTCAGGAAGGCGGAGGGCCAATAGTCAAGGTGAATTTCAAGGAGATTGTACTCGAATTTGGGCGCTTTTGGCTCTTGGAGCTTTCATGTACTACTGTTGAAACTTTAATGAGAAGAAACATTTTGACCAAGCTATTTTCCGAAGAACTGTGATCCTTTTATTGCACTAGTTGTGGACTATTCTGCCACCTTTGTTCAGCACTAGGGTTGTGTAAGGATGTATCTCACATTATGAGTTAATCATATGTGTGTCTGCTACATTCTAATTTATGTTCTTCAAGAAATGTTTGTTTGAATCTGTGAACACGGGACTGCAAATGATTGTTTCAATGCTAGACTATTTTGGGTTTGTAGTTATTTACTCATATTCTTGTCTTTGCTCTATGTGAACTATTTCTCGGCCCATTGATAGGAGCATGTATGGTTTTTTGTTTACTTTTTGGTTACCTTTAGATTCATCCTGATGCATTGATCTTAGATTAGTTTCATCTCACTCTTTATTTTAGAAACCATCACCAGTGGATCGAGCCCCAACCAGTAAACCCCAAACAGGCAATGTTTGTCAGGCTAGAATCCAGATGGGTTCCCTATTCAAAATAGTGTGAGGTTTAATTGGGACTTCTCACTAGGTTAACCCCTGTTGTTGATCAAGGTCACACAGACCGCATCAAGAGTGTTGCATCGACATTTTGAACATCGATTATATGTCAAACTAGTGTCAGTTAACCAACCAATGATGGACATGAAATGAAAAACTCTAGATGTGATTACTATGAGTTTTTTGACATGCGGACGACATTCCAAACATCAAATATGTGACACCGCTAACTCAACATCAATTCAAGATTAAGGATAGTCATGTTCAATGTTTTAAATGTTGATTTCATGTTGAATTATGAGCCCAAACATACTAGTAGTTGAATAGTGCTAATGGATCCCCCTTTAACCTCATCATGATAAGAGAACTTAATTCAAAAATAAAATAAAATAACTTATAGTAGCAATCAATATTGGTCAAATGTGGCTCCAACAACTCCAAAATAATGAGGGTGTCATGATATCCAAGGCGTACAATATTGAAATTTGCAAGTGGAGAACCCATCAAGTTATACTTACCTTTTTATCCTTGTTGAACTAGTGACAACACATCATGCATTACTATTTTATGTTTGCAACTCACTACTATTTTAGATGCTGCAAAAGTGAGACTACTTTGAAGATCTATCAAAATTGAGACACGTTGGTTCACAATCATAGTAGATTTATCTAATCTTCATATATTGGTGATCAACTTGCATATCTTTCACTACCACATAGGTC
The DNA here is from genome assembly GCA_900067695.1 of Picea abies. Taxonomy (NCBI): domain Eukaryota; kingdom Viridiplantae; phylum Streptophyta; class Pinopsida; order Pinales; family Pinaceae; genus Picea; species Picea abies. The sequence goes on from CBVK0103334391.1 coordinate 12,711, forward strand.
TGTGGCTTTCATGCTACACTCTATGATCTATGTTTCTTCCAAGTTACCAAGAATTATTGATCCACTCATAATTCTTGCATAGTCTAAAGCATAATGCCCTTATTGCCAACATGTAAAGTAGGGCAATATTTCAATCATCCTTCAAGATGCTTATGATGGTTGTGTCACGTTATGAATTGGTTGGTTTGGTCAAGCCACATTTTGATTGTGACAAAAGCATGGTGTCAAATAGCCTTTTTTAATCCTTTAATGTTCTTTTCCTCTTCCTTGTCTTTTAACCTTCTCCAAAGATCTAAACAATTTTGAACTTGGTTGTCATAATGTGTAGCTTGCCACAATGTGTGTGTTAGTCTTCGAATCCATTATTTTGATTTTGTTTGTATGAGGAACTCAATCCACTATGGAACCGATTTACTTTGAGCCTTTTTACACGAATGTATGTAGTGTAGCATATTTCAATTATATATGAAATTATTTTTGTATTCATCCATAAACATTTGGCCTTGCTTAAGGTCATAGAATTCATTAATCTTCCTTTCACAATAATGTTCACAAAAGTACTTTTGCCAAAGTATATGCAAAACTTTTTCCAAGACAACTTTTTATCTTTTATCTTTATTTTCTATTGTGTTCCTATTGTGGAGAATTTTTGCAAATTATGTTATCAACAACAATTCTTACTTATATGTCATTGAAAAATTGTGGAGTTTGAAGCACTTTTTCATATCTAACAACCATGATTCGACTTATGATCGATCTATTGGAAATAATGGATTCGGGGAATCCAAAATGTACCCATATTCTATGGAAAAACTACTTTGTTACTTCTCCAATCATAGACTTCTTACAAGGAATTAAACAAGCCATCTTGTTGAATCTATCGACTACTACCAATATATAATTATGCCATTGTATGGTCTTCAATAATCATCCAAGGAAATCCATTAAAATACTATCCCATGGTCAATATGGTATAGGAAAAGGAGTATATAATCACAATTTCCTATTAGCAGGCTTCGACATACAACAAAACACACACGCTTGAATAAATTTAGCAACACCAATTAAGTTTGTCCAATACACATACATATATAAGTTTAACAAGGTATTTCCAACTCTAAAATGTCCAACAACTCTAAGTATTATCTTCTCTTCACAATGTGGTTCTACATTCTCTAGTTTCTTTACACAACTTATCAACCTTCTACAAGAGGCCTTCTCTCAAATGGTATCCAAGGTTCTTATTAGTAGGCTTCAACATACAACAAAACACACATGATTGAATAAATTTAGCAACACCAATTAAGTTTGGCTAATACACATACCTATATAAGTTTAACAAAGTCTTTCCAACTCTAAAATGTCCAACAACTCTCGAAGTATGAGCTTCTCTTCACAATGTGGTTCTACATTCTCGAGTTGGTATACATAACTTATCATCCTTGTACAAGAGGCCATCTCTCAAATGATAGCCAAGGTTCTTCAGTGGTTTTTGCAACTCCACTACAAATGGATAAAATATTTTGTTCTCTTGATATTGAATTTGCATATCTTCAAATGGAAAAGGTTGTAGTTGCATAATGTGATGAGAATCGTCACCGACGTCAATGTTCTAGATAAGTAATCGTTGATATTATTTGTAACCCCCCCCCCTTGTACTTGATGACAAGGTTAAACTGATGCAGATAAGACATCCACTCGATAAGATTTCTTGCTACAACTTGCTTTGCGTCTACAAAAACTGCAAAGGCTTATGGTAAATGCAAATTATTGTCTCCTTCCCTAAGATGTATGCTCTCCAGTGCTTCATTGCTTGAAGTAAAATCGAAATCTCTTTGTTGTAGGTAGGAAACACTAAAGGTTTTGGACTGGTAAGTAATTGATCTTCCCTCTTGCATGAGGACAACCCCCATCAAATAACCACGAGAATCAACCTCAATCTCAAATGGATTTGACAGACTTGGATGTCCTAACGCAAGCACTTTACAAATATTCTTCTTCAACATGTTGATGGCTTTCCCTTGATACTTAGTCCAAAGAAACTTGGGCTCTCCTCTTGTCAAGGAATGTAAAGGTGAAATAATCTCTAAGAAATGCAAAATAAACTTTCACAAATACTAACAAGCACCAATGAAACTTCTTACCTTTGTGAGATTCACGAACCTGGACCACTTTTGAATGGTCTCCCAACTCTTATTATAGACTAGTATATCATCCAAGTATACAACTACAAAAGAGTCGATGAAGGGTCTAAGAACCTCATAAATGTGGTTTGTGCATTGGAAAGCCCAAATGGCATTACCAACCATTCAAAAAACCCCTACTTGCAATTAAAAGCAATCCTTCAAGTTCCCCCTTAATCCTTACCTAATGATATCCCGACTTAAGGTCTAACTTGGAAAAATATTTTCCTCCTTGCAATTGGTGTAACAAGTCATAAACCCTTGACAAATATATCAATTCTTAACAGTGACTTGTTGAGTGCTTTGAAAGCAATACATATATGGCAATCCCATCTTCCTTTGGAACTAACACAAACATAGATGCACAAGGAAACACAATAGGATTATGAACCCCTTGATCCAACAATTCATGTATCTATCTTTAACTCATCACTCTCCATAAGAGAAGTTTGATATAAACCATGATTTCGCAATGGTGATTCTAGTAGCAGTTGAATCTCATGCTCAATTAGCCTTTTAGCTGGTAACCTTATTGGCTTTGCAAAAATGACCTCAGATTTGCATAGAAGTCAAGTCAAGTCTTCATTTTCATCAACTATGATATCAAGTCCTTCATTTTACTTTGTTTTTGTAGTCTCACCCTCCTTGGTTCTTCCTGGACACATATTTTCCCACCACAGTAGTGCATATCCCTACATTTTCAATGGAACAAAATTAATATTTTCTATGTCTATAAACAACCCATAGCAACTGAAATAGACTTCTAGCTCCGTCAACCAATTACTCAATCTATCATAATCCATATAATCATCACAAGGCTTTACCTCAACTTTAGCTTCGACTCTAAAAGGGATTATAAAGTCTAAGGGTCATCTTCCCAATGAAAGGTTGTTTCCCTGTCCATCCTGGGACTCTATGGTTTCTCCCTTTCTTTACTAGAAGTTTCCTCTATCTTTATTCTTGTTGACCAATGCTTGAACCAAATCTTGTAGCAAGTCTGCAATACCTTCTACCAACATCTCCAAGTTCCTAAATCTAGTTTTCCTTACTCAGTCTCTCAATCTTCTGCCATCTTAATTCAACTTAGCGCATGACCACTGCTAATTCAAGGTCACAGTGGATCTTCACCTTGAGAATATCCAACTTTGATTTTCACCATGCATTCCTCATAAAAACAAAAACTTTACAAAACTAGTATGTTTTGCACTAGGAAAGTTATAGTCACCAAATGCATCTACACCACAAATATCGTTAAAACAAATCAACTATGTCTAATGAATGCTACAACGTAGATTTATTTCCTCATTAAAATTTTCACTAAATAAGAAACAAACAATCAACCTCATAAACATTCATCACACAATACACATTTTTTTAATGAAACCCTTATTGGGAAAATCTCTAATTTATTATCAATCTTAGAGTAATGTCAACCAATGAATATTTACATCTACCATAATGGACGACCTTTGGGATTCCTCATCCACGGGGTTGCATTTTACAATGTTTGGTATTCCTAGAAACAAAGTCGAGGCCTTTCGTTTCCTGGAGGAATTTCTTCTTCTCTATTCTGAAACAAAACTCCAAGTCAATTGTGATCCCTCGATCCACTTTCTCAGCCAGATTGTCCAATCTCCAACCTTCTAACCTTATCTTCCTCATGTAGTCTATGTTCTTATGGGACATCTCCAAGAGTCGGATATGACTATTCCACTTCTCTCGCTTCCCTTCAATGATCCAACCATCCAATCCCCTATTCAGTAACCAACACAAACTACTCAGTGGATAATATCTCTAACAACCACTGCCACATAAACATCTTATCCTTTTTGACACCTATATAACTGACAAACTATCATTGATAAGGCTCCCCATTAATCCTTCAATATATATCGTTCATCTGATATGGTCATATGTTGTCTCAATTGTCAACAAATGTGCACTCATCGAACCTACCCTAGTACATACTTGTTGGGATAAATATATGCACTATTAATTCCTAGATTTAATTATCAAACGGGGCTCGTAAGCTTCAAGGTGCAGGCACAGGAAACGCAGGATCAGAGCCTAGGCTAACCTAATCTAAAGTCGACAAAACAATCTTCAACCCCACACTGCAGGAAATTAACACTAAGGATTCATCACTGGGACATAGGAATAACTTAGTGATATAAAGGCTTAGATCATAGTCTTTCATGCACTCGGGATGATGTTTGTGTGATTAATCGTGAGTAGCTTACTTAAGTTTTTGGTCCTTCAATGATTATTTCCTATAACGGATCCCCACTTAAATGCAATAAAAGAAACAAGCAAACGAAAACGAAATTCGCGATAGAAACTAACACCTTAGGAATAATTCCAACGCGGGAAGGCCATATCTCACGAGTTATACTTTTAATTTGTTTGTTGGTGATTGAAGCTATGCGAAATTAAAGTGCAAGGAATCCAATGGTACAGGAAAATAAAGCAATCTGAAAATGACTTGTAAACAAATGACGCTAAAACTCCAAGACAATTCTTCAAATGGATACAACAACAATAATGAAATCTACCTAACGGAATAATGGATCTACTGAATGAATGAAAATATGTAACAATGATCTATATGAAGAGGAATAGATGGAAGGAAATGCACTTTGTGTTTTCTATGTTCAATGGATTGTAGATGTGATAAAATCTACTAATCAATTCCAAGAACAAAATTTTAGAGTGAAAGTAGAGGAATGGTTTTAACTATTTGTGTGTCTTATATTATTGGACTAATGAGAACAATTATGGATCTATTGAATGAATGAAAATATGTAACAATGATCTATATGAAGAGAAATAGATGGAAGGAAATGCACTTTGTGTTTTCTGTGTTCAATGGATTGTAGATGTGATCAAATCTTCTAATCAATTCCAAGAACAGAATTTTGGAGTGAAAGTAGAGGAATATAAGAGGAATGGTTTTAACTCTTTTTGTGTCTTATATTATTGGACTAGTGACAAAATTCACAAAGAATTATTGAGAGCTAAAATGGAAATGATCTACCTATGTGACCAGTCTCGAAACAACTCAGATCTGGGCGCAATTGATTAGAGAGGATTTATGTTTATGGATGTAATGTTGGGTATGATGGAATGAGTTCTTGTGAATGTAAGTTGAGGTATGGTTTAATCGATTTACATGAAGAAAATGGAGGCGTGATTATGAGAGGGAATAGCAATGGGATAAAAACGAATTGGAAGAGTGAATCATGGCCAAAGTGCAGTGAGTTTGGAAAAAGGACATGGCTGTAAGTTGCAATGATGATTTGGGAAATGCAATCAATAAAAACATAATATTTAGAACAAAGATTTGAAACCTGATTTGAAGGTGTGTAGAGACACAATTTGGGGTGATCTTGAACATATACTCATACTCTGTAATCAAATTGCACAATGGATGGATCGGACTACTAGTAGTAAGTGTGTTAGAACATAATAAACATAAAACAGAGCAGCAAAAGAAGGAAGTGATAAATACAATCGCAGAAATGGAACATTATTGCATACAATTGAAGAATTAATCTTGAGTATTTAATGAACCTGAATTCATAAAACTAAATCAAATTGCAATCACACAAAGGATGAATTGGAATTTAAAATGTAAGTAAGCTAGAAATGCAATTAATTAAATCCTAATTACTATGCAAATTAAATAATAAACAAGACCAACACATACCAGGTTGAGGGGCCCTACCTCACCTAGAATGTGTGGCTAGAGAAGCTTACAGAACCAAGGAGTAATCACGTTCAATGACTCATAACATCATCACTTCCTTATTCAATTCAAATTCAAAAATTTACAACACTTTTCTTATGGATCCAAATTTCCCCATATGAGAACATACTAACATAACGATGATAATCTTTCCTCCTTCTCCCTCGGTCTCATGAGACTTATTTATACATGAAGAATCATTGAGGAGTGGATGGGACCGAATCCCAATGCTCAAATTTCAAATTTTACATTTTTAGGCAGAAATTCCAAAAATCTGGGTTTTATTGTAATTTCAGCAGATTCGAGTTTAGGAATCCACCCATATTTTCCAAACTAATTCGCATTTTGAAAGTGTCTACGTCTTACTCAATTTTCCATATTCTAGACAAACTCATTTCGTAGAATTTCTAGATATGATGCCCTCTGCACGGAAATTGAGGTGCAAGTTGGTAGTTTGAGATTTTTGTTAATTTTTGCATAATCATTCCCCCTGAGCTGGAGGTCCACACGTGTGAGATGGGTGAATTCTATCTCACGTGTCCACATGTAGACGTCGCTCTGGACAAAACCCATGTTCTCGATTTTCCTCTAGAAGCTTTCCAAAATTTCGAACTATATCTGATACCGAACGATTGTTGATGTTGGTATCGGACGAGCACAGCATTGGTACCGGACGGTTGTTGATGTTGGTACCGAACGAGAACAGCATTGGTACCGGACGAGCGCAGAATTGGTACCGGACAAGCTGAGGATCGGATGACATGGAGTGTAGGTACCGAATGACTATGCAGGTACCGGTTGACTATAGAACCTTCTTGTACCGGATGATTTAGAGTGTGAGTATCGTATGACCTCCAATGCGGGTACTAGATGACTTCCAGTGCGGGAACATATTGTTTGGAAATAGAAACATAAGATTAAACCACCATCGACAAAATCATGTTAAAAACATCTTTAATCACTTAAAAAGACAAGAAAACAACAATAATTAACCACAAGATAGAATGGATGTAATTAGTGGTAAGTGATGAGATAATGGCTATAGATCTATCAAGAGTGCAGGAATACAACTTATGAATTGAGGTTTTACATGGTAGAAAATTTGCATGTCCTCATGCAAACAAAATTTGTATATACTCTATTTAATCATTGATTTTTGTGACTTTATTTCTTTGTGCAGGTGTTGGTTCTTATGGCTCTATTTAATCATTGATTTTTGTGACTTTATTTCTTTGTGCAGGTGTTGGTTCTTATGGAGCAATGCCCTTTTTCATTTGATATTATCACAGGATTTTAACTTGATTTCTTTTACAATAGAGCAATGAAAGTTGAGGACAAACAATAGATGGGCTATGAAGGGTTGGTGGATGGTATGGCAATATGAATATGGACTTAGGTGTTTGTATACTCTGTTGCTTTTCTTTAAAGCCAATGTTTATTTGTGGTTTTTAGGCAAAAATGAATTCATCCTTTTTATGTGAATGTTTTATGATATATATAAAGAGAAGACACTATAGATGTTGCGTTGGATTTATGTACCACAATATTTTGTTTTTCATTCTAATGGCCTTATCAGAGTATTATGCATTTTATTATGAATTGTAGATGGAGATTGAATGATAATGGTTTACGAAAGATAAAATGTATGGAGTGGTTAATCATCAAGTTCCCTTAAACTTTTTAATGAATCAAAGAGATGTTGCGTTGGATTTATGTACCACAATATTTTGTTTTTCATTCTAATGGCCTTATCAGAGTATTATGCATTTTATTATGAATTGTAGATGGAGATTGAATGATAATGGTTTACGAAAGATAAAATGTATGGAGTGGTTAATCATCAAGTTCCCTTAAACTTTTTAATGAATCAAAGAGTCTTAAACATATTTTACCTCAAGTTTACCTTCACTTTAATGTGCACCACAGGTTGATGAAGTGGAAGATGAATGGGAGTACATGTTGGTTGAAACTGAAGATTAAGCCGAGCAATACAGAGAGTTGTGAGAGATCTAGGAGAGCATTGATGAATGTTGATCTGTTGAGATTCCTTATGTCTCTCTCTCCCCCACGCCTGTTGGTTTGCATGTTCTCATGCAAACTCTTTTTAGCACACAAAATTGTTGCAAGCTAAAAGAGGACTATGTGGAACCGGTGCATGTTGACTAAAAGAGGGAAATGAAGTATGCCAGAGTTGAGAGCTGCTGAAAATATCCTGCAAAAAGTACCCTCCAAAAATATTTAAATTTTTGTACTGTTGGTACACGAACCTATTGGTTTTTGTACCAGCGATACCGGAACAAAGAAATCTAAAAGAACTAAACCAATATTGTTATTATGAGAGAAGAAATATACATTGATGTCATGCTTAAAGAAACAACCAAAACTTAAACTATATTCATGCTTACAAATTTGGAAATGAAATTTATTTTAAAATATTACAAG